>JAYXIM010017767.1:0-11566 GCA_037575425.1 Anastrepha fraterculus | reverse complement strand
TCACCCGCCACAGGTAATGGTTTGGGCCGCTGTAACCGCATATAAGCGCTCTCCAATCGTTTTCATCGAGCTTGGCGTCAAGGTAAATGCGAAATATTATCGAGAAAGTATTCTGGAGGTTGCTTTGAAGCCGCGTGCAGACAAACATTTCGGTGGCAGACCATGGGCGTTTCAACAGGACTCGGGCAACTTGCGGTTCGTTTGTGAACCGCCTCAAGGCCATAGTCAAGACAAAAGGTGATCATATCGAGCAAAAGTAAATCAATTCTAAATTTTGTTTTATTTTCACGAATTTTTCACTTTGAATTGAATAAAAGTAATTTTCCAAACTAACTGTATTCCAACCTTTAAGACTTTCTTTCTAACTATGTAAATGTATTCCTACGTACTTTTGTATTAAATTATTTTACATTTTTGTTGTTTCCGTTCCAGGCAAATTGTTTGCCAACAGTGCAGCACTAATTTTTATACCGCAAAAATTCTATCAAAACATTGCTACAGTCCAGAAAGTAACCTCTGCCATACGCTTTAATACGAGTATTTGCGTATGGCGTAGTAAAAGTGAAAAAATTGCAGAAAACAAAGCCCATAAACAACAAAATACACTTGGACTTTAGAAAATGGAAAGCTGAAATGATTAAAAAACGTTTGCACAAGAGTACCTTAGAAAAAAGGGATATTCATGGCGGGTATTGGTGGTGGCATGTTGACAATGTGTGGCAACAGAGCTCTGCGTATTAATGCGCGACAAAGAGTTGACGCTGTGCGGTCAGTCCTCGCTTTTTTCCAAATGTGTGTGTACGCGACAATTTGCTACTATGCTGGTTTGCAACTTTTCCATTTTCTCGGTAAAGGCGCAGTTTTCAACTCCTTTAGCATCTGTTTTTTATTTCTTTGTTTATTTGTGAAGAATACTTCTCAGTTGGACAGTTTAACCCTTCACAGTAGCACTGCACATGAGCGGACAATCTGTTTGCCACGTTATTAGAAGCGGTGTGAGAAATTTCATTTCTACTTACATACATGGCTTCAAATTTAATATTTTTTTCGTTTGCATAAATAGAGGGAGCCAAAAGTGAGAAGTGAAAAATATTCTTGTTTATGATACTAGAAAAACCAGAACATTTAATCGACTTGTTCAATTCCTACCATCCAAGAATCCATTGATAATATTTTAAATTATCAGTTGGTTGTTATATCCGCCATCATTTAAATTAAGCAAAAAAAGAAACAAAAATACTGTATCTCCAAAATTTAAGCGACTGAGCGCAATTTAGCAAACCGAAAAAAAGGGTTGAAGCGGTGCAGAATGCAACAGGCAACATTTGTGGCCAGTAAAATTACATTTTAATGTCCGCTAACAGCCATAAGTTCTGCGAGTTTATGAGACATTCTGGCGGTTGTCAATGCGTAGAAGGCTTTCTTGTGCTGCGGCTTGTTATTTCTGCGTTGCTTTTGCGATGTAGTTATGCTAACTTCTTTTTCTCTGCCAGCAAAATGCATTTGTGACCATAAAAAATGTACGGTTTTGTATTTTGCAAAAAAAAAATCACTCGTTTGGCAGCTGTTGGCCAAACCTTTAATACTCCAGAACTTGTGATTCTTATTAATGCAATATACATACATGAAAAAAGACTAACTTTATAAAAATGTAGTTCAAACTACATAAACACAGGTTTATACAATTCTTGCAAGTAAGAATGTCGCGTTCAGAGATACCCAAGTTCATTTGAAATTGAAAGCATAATTTCCGAGAATTGTTTTGTGTGAGTAAATAATGTTTATATTTTAAATCATTAGAGAAAGCTTTCCACATATTTATGACAGTTATTTAATATCTACAATTAACACCTTTACTTGGTAACCCAAACTTCCATGAAACCGTTGCAGGAAATTGCGCTCTTTGAGTACTTTACCTCTGTAAGGTGAGGATTAGGAATTATAAGGTTGTTGACGTCTAAGCCAGACAGTTGTTCGAGCTAATGCCGCACCGCCTTTTTTTTGTTGAAATATTGGCAGTTTACCAGCCTATTTCTCAAGCATTCGGAAAATTCGAATATTACTCCAATACACAAGAGAGAAAACAGGACCAGGATTTTCAGTTATAAACTAATCTCTAAATTTCTACAATATCAACGCTTTTTAATTTAGCTATCAAGGCTAATAGATTACATTGAGGTCAAAAATGAAATTAGCCTTTTTCAACATGGATTCGAGCTGGTTAGTCTACCGTTACCAATCTAGCTGCACTTTCGCAGTACTGTATACAATTTGCCAGCTTGGTTGTCAAGTGAATACTATAAGGTGGTGGTCTGTTTGTTCACTGGAATTGTTAAGTTCTCAAGAGTCTAATATGAATGAGCTAGGGCGCCATTTGAAATAGTATAGGTATATCTTCCATTGTATGTGCACAGACTTGTCCAAAGCACATGATAAAGTTTAAAATTGGATTTTATTTCAAATGTGGCTTACTAGGGTCCGACGGTAACCGATATTCTGTAGTTGTTGCGGCGAATGCTTATCCAGAAGGAAATATTCTATGCCATTATTGTTTATTTTGCTTTTAACGATATTTCTCAACACTCCTTAAATGTGTAGTATATTTGGCTCGCAGCAAGGGCTCTATAACCTTTATATCGGCTGCTATGAATGTAGCTAACATTTATGGCTGACACAGTCCTAATGGTATCTCATAAAGATACAAAACTTGCGAAACTAAATTTACAAAAAGAGTTAAATATAAAATTTATCTAACTTAAAAAATGTAGCCTCGAAATTAATACAGATAAAACGACGCAAGTAAACTACACAAACTTGACACCGCAGTACTACGCATCACCGTCGATTCAAAATTAAACTTGCTGGAGCATATAAAGGAAACCCAAAATAAAATTAAAAACCATTTCATGCAATTGTACAGACTGCTTAGAACTCCGGTCAAATGAGCATTGCAAAATGTAGCACTTATTTATCGAGCGACAATTGCATCGATCTGGAAGTGTGCAACACTGCTGCAAAAAGAAATCTAAGCAAACTACAACGAGTCCAGTCTCCAGACCAAAATACTTAAGAACATGACTGATGCACCTGGCTACATACCTAATGCAGATATTCACCGCGATCTTGATCCCGATGCTTTTGACGCGACAAAACTAAACACAAACAGAAGACACATAAATACAACTATTGACGCACACAATTGATGACAAGACTCCCAAATAAAGAGAACTCTAGCCTAAGTCGACATAACCGTCAAACACCAAAAAATCTCGCAAATATATGTAGTTAATTACCAACTTACAACTATTTATATGTGTCATTGTTTGTTAGTCACTAGTTTAAAAGACTATGTATATTTCTTCTAAATGAGCTTGAGGGCATTGGCTCATCAATATCATTCTCCTTCCATCTCTTTGTAATTAAATTACTTATTGCCTAACGACCAGCGTAATATTTTATGGAAGCAAATAAAAAAATAAAAATATTTGTGGTCGTACCACCACTGTTTTATTTTGCACTAATGAAATACTGGATTTGGGGGTTGTTTTTGTTTCCGAGTTGACACTCGTAAACGTTACGGGGGCATGGTAAACGATTTTTGTGACCGAGAATAGATGGCATGGACTTGGACGATCTTTGGTTTCAGCAGGATGGCGCGAGTGTTATATAAGTAAAGTCAACAAAACTCTATTTCAATAGTACTTATTTTTTTATTAATTTTATAATTTATGTGAGCTTTAATCTAAGTATTCGTATGTAAGGATTTAATAATACATAGACTTGAATAAGTAATTAAATAACATACCGATTAAATTCCGGATGTTAGTAGAACTAAGATTCAGCAAAAACTGAAGAAATACCGGCGTAAATGGAGTCGTAATATACTGGCTAGTATTCGACGCTTTGGATAACCTCGTCGTCATAGCAAAACCCATATATGTGTACTTATATGTATGTAGCTATCACTTTCCGAAAACATTGTTTTCGATTTTTTCTTTCTTGCAAATCCACGGATTTGAAGTGATTTTTGCTGCATACATTATACATCTGAAGTTCAGCGCTCGTTCATTCGTTCATAATATATATATATATATAATTGGTGCGTACACCCGTTTTGGGTGTTTGGCCAAGCTCCTCCTCCTATTTGTGGTGTGCGTCTTAATGTTGTTCCACAGCAATGAAGAGCTTTTTCATGGCAGTAATACAATCGGAGGTTTGCCATTGCCTGCCGAGGGGCGACCGCTATTAGAAAAATGCTTTTTCTTAATTTTGGTGTTTCACTACGTTCTCTTTGTGAATTCCGAATAGTAGTCACGCACCGAATAGTGGTCACGCACTGCGGACACGCCTCTGTGCAGCAAAAAACGTACATCTACCTACGCAAAGAATGTTTGACATCGAAAAGCTGCTATCACAACAGACAGCCAGAAGATTCGTCACTCGACTCTCACTCCTGCTCTCAGAGAACACTGCCCAACAAACCGGCATGCACGAGCAATGGAGCAACATTTCTCGTTCCCTAAGTACCGCCGCCGAAGAAGAAATCGGCTTCCGGCGAGCCCGAAAAAACAATTGGTACGACGAGGAATGTCATGCTGCCGCAGAAAGAAAGGATGCCGCCTATAGAGCTACGCTGCGATCGGGAGCAACGCGAGCCATGTGGGATCGCTACAGAGAGCTGAAAAAGGAAGAGAGACGTATTATCCGACAGAAGAAACGAGAGGCCGAAATACGTGAGTGCGAGGAGCTTGAGATGCTGGCCAACAGGAACAACGCCCGAAAATTCTATCAGAAAGTTCGGCGGCTTACAGAAGGTTTTAAGACCGGGGCGTTTTCCTGCAAGAACAAAGATGGCGATCTGGTGACTGACATCCAGAGCAATCTTAAAATATGGAGGGAACACTTCTCGAACCTGTGAAATAGTGATAGCTGCTCATGTCACAGAGAATCTGAAGATCCCGATAGCCCAATCGTCGACGACGGAATTGACGTTTCTCGCTAGCCGACCATGACGAGGTGAGAATAGCGATAACGCGGCTAAAGAACAACAAAGCCGCGGGTGCCGACGGACTGCCGGCTGAGCTACTCAAACATAGCGGCGAGGAGCTGGTAAGGTGCATGCATCAGCTTCTATGCAAAATATGGTCGGATGAAAGCATGCCTGCCGATTGGAATTTAAGTGTGCTCTGCCCAATCCATAAGAAGGGCGATCCTGCAATCTGTGCCAATTACCACGGGATTACCCTTCTAAATATCGCCTATAAGGTTCTAGCGAGCGTATTGTGTGAAAGGCTGAAGCCCACCGTCAACCAACTGATTGGACCTTATCAGTGTGGCTTTAGACCTGGAAAGTCTACCATCGACCAAATATTTACAATACGCCAAATCTTGGAAAAGACCCACGAAAGGAAAATCGACACACACCATCTTTTCGTCGATTTCAAAGCTGCATTCGACAGTACGAAAAGGAGTTATCTGTATGCCGCGATGTCTGAATTTGGTATCCCCAAAAAACTAATACGGCTTTGCAAGATGACGTTGCTCAACACCAGCAGCGCCGTCAGAATTGGGAAGGACCTATCCGAGCCGTTTGTCGAGGTTTCAGACAGGGTGACTCGCTGTCGTCTGACTTGTTTAACCTGATGTTGGAGAGCATCGTACGAGCCGCAGAGCTTAATCACTCAGGCACAATTTTTTATAAGAGCGTACAATTGCTGGCGTATGCCGATGATATTGACATCATCGGCCTTAACAACCGCGCTGTTAGTTCTGCCTTCTCCAAAGTGGATAAAGAGGCAAAGCGAATGGGTCTGGTAGTGAACGAGGACAAAACGAAGTACCTCCTGTCTTCGAGCAAACAGGCTCACTCGCGTATCGGCACCCACGTCACTGTTGACAGTTATAATTTCGAGGTTGTAAAAGACTTCGTTTAGGAACCAGCATTAACACCGACTCAACATATGTCAGCATTGAAATCCAACGTAGAATCTCTCTTGCCAACAAGTGCTACTTTGGACTAAGTAGGCAACTGAGCAGTAAAGTCCTCTCTCGACGAACAAAACGAACACTCTACAAGGCTCTCATCATGCCCGCCCTAACGTATGGCGCAGAAGCTTGGACGATGACAAGATCCGATGAAGCGACGCTGGCAGTGTTCGAGAGAAAGATTCTGCGTAAGATTTTTGGACCTTTGCACGTTGGCAACGGCGAATATCGCAGGCGATGGAACGACGAGCGGTATGAACTTTACGACGACATAGACATAGCGCAGCGAATAAAGATCCAGCGGCTACGTTGGCTGGGTCATGTCGACCGAATGGATACAAATGCTCCGGCTTTGAAAGTATTCGATGCGGTACCAGCTGGTGGTAGCAGAGAAAGAGGAAGGCCTCCTCTGCGTTGGAAATATCAGGTGGAGAAGGACTTGGCTTCACTTGGTGTGTCCAACTAGCGCCGGTTAGCACAAGAAAGAAACGACTGGCGCGCTTTGTTAAACTCGGCCAAAATCGCGTAAGCGGTTATCGCGCCAATTAAGAAGAAGAAGTGATTTGAAGCATATTTAATTTTTGGCAGCTCTTTTCCAACGCTACCAACAAATGCTTATTAACTCCAGTTGCTTCCTCTATTCGCTATTCGCTAAAGTATTATATTAAATATGTATTTATTAGTATATTAAACCATCCACATACTCATAATATTTGCATCTAATATTTGTTCTATGCTATATATTCGAGCTAGGCTCTTTATTTTGTATGTAAATATGTTTGTATGTAAAATGCGTTCCCTTTTCGTTTCTAGGCAACTGTTGTTACTACTATACATAGACTATATGACCGCAAACGTGAAAACCCAAGGCGCAAAACACTGATGAGATTTTGAGAAAAATGCATCTTCCGCTTAATTGTCGGCGAGTTGAACGTTACGCTTAACATTAATTGCACACAAATACAATATTTTTCATAATTCCATACAAAGTGTGATTATTACTCTGCACTAAATCGCTTCCCACAAACAAACTCAGACTAAGTAGATCCCTTCAAACCGTCTGTACTAACCAACGGAGTGTGCCGGCTCGACTGCTTCTCCAGTTCGGTAATATTTCATTTTGCAATGCAATTAAAATTTGTTTGATTACATTCCGCAGCAAAAACAAAGAATGCGAAACTTTAGCAAAACTCCAGCCACTGCCACAGGAAAAGGCTCAGGGCGTTTGAAGCGCCAAGATATCATTTGCACAATCTCAAGAAACGCAAATTTCGTACATTCCCTCACATACTCGAATTCGCATTAACATTGTATTCGCACGCGCTGGCTTTTTCAATCGCCGCTGTTCGTCTGGGGGAGATTCACAAGTGGAGTAGAAGTGGATGGCAGTGATGCCTCAACTACAAATACAAACATAAGTGCAAGTAACAGTCATTGTTGTGGAGATTTTATGGCCGTTTGGTGCATTTTATGAGCACATTATGAAGCGCCGATACAAATACGCGCTATGCATTTACGCAGTTTACGCACGTACTATGTATGAAAATACATACAAACACGCATACATATATGTATATTTCTAGTGTGTACATGCCTGATTAAAAATAAACGAACATGTTTTCACTACACTGATGGTAATATGCATACACATGCATGCATCCTACATCTTCGCATAAGAGCAATCCACCAGTATTCAGTAACGCGGGAGTACGCAATTATTACTAATTATATCTCCTATCACCAGTACCAGTCGTCAAATGAAAACAATTACAAAAGCTAAGACATGTAAATCGTAAGCCTTCTAAATGCATTGAATGGAAGAGTGAGTAACTATGTTAGTCTCCTTTAGGCCTCATTTGAGGTGGCGTTCTGAGTGTAGGATTTCATTGATGTTGTGTATTACGAACCATTCAAGCTTAGAGAGCAACAGTTATTAATTCCTGCGTCAGGTTTGAATTGCCTTTATTTAAGCAACTGAGTAATTAGTATCCTTATTTTAGGAAAAGGTCTCTCTTGATATGTTAGTTTTAAATGGAACTGTAATAGGTGGGAAAGGTTTGCTGCCAAAAACGCTTACTATCGTGGTACACCTTCTTTGATTTATTGGTATTGGCATCATGCATCTATGCATCTAAAGAATAGAAAAAAGACTGTGTAATTATGATTTTGAAACAACTTTAATTTTTGAATTCTGTCCGTTTAAAACCATTAACCGCAAGCCCAAGTTTGTTGCTTAAAAGCAAAAGCAAATTTCAACTCATTCAAAATGCAAATAGAAGTATCTTCAGCTGTATGCGACCTGCGAATGGCAATAACTTTTCTATAAGAAAGTTTCCAAATACAGAAATGCAGTTGGAGATTTTCCACAAACAAATTAAATTGTGTAATCTTAAAGCCGACCACTGTAGCGGAGCGATTCGTCCCTGACACCATTCAACGATGTAGAGAATACAGAACGCGGCGCCTTCCGAAAACCGCTATTATTATTGGCGTCAATTGATTGACGTCGCTATGCAAAAATTATATAATCATTCTCGGTTTTCCACCTACCTTTGCGTACTCTTCCTCCACAATTCCTTTGTGCTTGTTTATTTCCTCTACTGGCGTGGTGGCCTTTGTGATGGCGCAATCTTACAATCTATCATTCGGCAGAGCCTGGGTTCAAAATCCTAAGAGGGCAAGAAACACCAAATGACAAAATTGTTTTTTCTAATAGCGGTTGCCCCTCAGCAGGCAATCGTAAACCTCCAATTGTATCTCTGCCTTGTAGAACAGCAATAAAACAACGCACACTACAAATTGGAGGAAAAGCTCGACCTAAAACCAAAAGAAGAGTGTACCGATGTATACGTATACGTATATATATATATATTTGGCGTGTTTGGCTGCTCCTCCTATTTGTGGTGTGGGCCTTGATGTTGTTCCACAAATCATATATGTACATAAAGCACAAGAAATATGCTATAATATCACAGAATTTCATATAAAGTAAGAACGATAAGCCTTGAGGCGGGATAAAATTTATAATATTACTAATACAAATATAAATATTTGATAGGTATGTCTTCTAATACTCCACATTCCACAACCTATCAGAAAATACTACGAAATCCCAGGTATTAAAAATGTTTTCATATTGCTGCATTGCCACGTCATTTTTAAAAGCTTTACTTGATTCGTATCACTTTTACCACGTTCTAGTAATTTTGTTTCACATTTTCTCCCTTTTTTGATTACCGTTAAAAGTGAAGTGGACGTGGTTATTGACCAATTCGGCCTATTTTCAATACCGACATACCTTGAACAAAGAGGGGTATATTTACCGAATTTCATTCATCATCATTCATAGCACTACAGCACGCTGTGAACCTTAGCTTCTTCCACAATTCTTCTCTATGCATCTCGGCCCATAGCGATACAACGGTAGTTGGTCACTCCTATGCTTCTTAGATCGTTCTCAACTTACAACGTTTTCCCCTAGTAGGGATTCCTCTAGCGCGCTGTTATATCTGATACGATAGAGCCCATTTTCTTCTTGTACTGGACCCAGTATTCTTCTTTCCAATATCCTTAATTTTTTAATTGCATCCGCTTTCAATGTTCATGTTTCGCATCCATACGTTGCCACTGGTCGAATCAGTGTTTTATATATTTTGATTTTCGTTTTCCTACTTAAGAGCTTGCTTTTTAACAGATTAATGTGGACAAAGCATATTTTGTTTGCAGCTGGTACACTTTCTTGGATAGCAATCGTTGTATCATCTGTTCTACTGAGATACATTGTTTTGTTTTCGTTGATCTTAAATCCGCTTAAAATACTTGTACTTCTCTGAGAATATGACGAGAGACGAGCAGGTCATCAGCGAAGCCACATATTTGCGAAGCTTTGTTGAATATATTCTATGATGGATCAACATCTTTAATTATATAGTCAGGATTCAACTGTGAATTAATCAGACGCGTTGCCTTGTAGCAAGGCCTAGACTTAGTAGCAAAGTCAATTTTTCGGGATTCCTTGCATGCGAATTTCATTAAAATGTATTAATTTTTGCTCGATTTATCGTCCGCACGGACAGGTAGATCGACGAAAGGACGAAAAGACTTGGCTAAATAGACTCTTCCCATCATTTCGAGTCTTTTGGTAAAAGTGAAATAAGTAAATAAATATCTATCTCGATACCCTTATGCGCAAGTGCGCGCATTTATAAAAATGTTTGATACTTAAGTTCCGAAGTACTTCCCGCCGTTTGTCCTTACCTTTTCTCATCTTTCGCATAGTTCGCGAATGTCGCACTGGAGAACTTCTTGTCTTTTAAAGCAATCCCTAAATTTATTCATTTCTTGACTCTTCATAAGAGTGAAAATTCTGATCAGTCAGATCATGTGCCATCGATCGGAGCAAATAAAAGTTGTAAGATGAAATTTGGCATAATTATGTATCGGATGGTGCAGCAAGTTAAACACTACCTCACAATATGCTGTCTAATTTGACTAGAGGTTACCATCTCGCGAGAAATGGTATGAGCAAAATGGTGCACCTAATGCACCCCTGTTGCAGACCAGTTGTCGTTAATGGCAACTTAACAATTCCCATTATTTGAATATTCTCGATCTAAGTATGATATGTAGGTGAGCTACGCACAGTTCATATATGTGCATACATATATAGACTTATGTGTGTATAATTCTAGTATTATATCTTTATCTTTTTATTATTTAATAAGAGTACTATAATATACTGCACGAGAAATGTCAGGGTGACAAACCACAGCAATAAAGAGTATAAAATTCGGCATATACATAGCGTTTTGAATAAAACGCCAAGGCAGAGTAAATAATGCATATGAGGGAATTAGTTTAGCTCTCAACTTTTAATTTTATTTTTCGATTTGTGGTTGCGAGGAAAAATAAGCGCTGGGCTGTGACTAAAAATAATGTCTGGAGTTATGGCACTTCAGAGCTTAGGCATACAAACCAGCTAAATGCCTTAAAAAGTTTTGAGGAAGATGCCTTAAGGCTTACAAGTGGGCGTAATTTAGTTTTACGATTCAGACTATGCTTGAGGTAGATGATTTATTTCAAAACCCTTCTGTTTCCACCTGCTAACACACTCCACTGTTCTTCTAATGAATCCTAGCTGGCATTGCATATGAACGTGTCAGGATTTTAGTTGGAACCCACTTTGAGCTTGCGAAAAAAATGTGCAGTAATTTATGTAGCGTAGCTATTTTGAGCCAACATAAAACATTAAAGTGGTATGTTTAGGCAAACGCATATGTGTTTGCTCTCACTTTTTCTTTCCCAATAAAGTTTCTCACCTCGCAGCGCAACTGAAAATCAAATAAATCTCTCAAGCGACCATACAGTAATCATTAACACCTACTCAAAAAATGTGTGCATTGGCTAAATGAAGTCGTCAATGTTGGCTGGTGTCACTGGACGGTCATGCAATTTGTTACTGCTTCAAATTGTAGTTTTACGTGACCACAATTACATACACTGGCTACTAATTTATGCACTGTCACAGCCAAATAACAATAATTCCATTCAAAGAGTGTAAAGCGATTCCGCCTCAGACTGT
>JAYXIM010017766.1:0-236282 GCA_037575425.1 Anastrepha fraterculus | reverse complement strand
AATCGCTTGATCATCGCTAAGCTGTTGTTGCTTTTACATACAAAATTTTCTATTGGCAAAAGGCGGAATATCTATCGAGCAGAGAAGTTGTGAATCGAAAGCGAAAACTAAAAATTTCATTTCCGACGCATTTTTAGCTAAAGAATCAAATTACCGCCATGAAAAAGCCCCACATAAAAAATATTGTATTTGCCGTTCGGAGTCGGCTTAAAACTATAGGCCCCTCAACTAGAGCAACAACATCAAGACACACTCCACAAATAGGAGGAGGAGCTTGACCAAACAGCCAATAAAAGGTGTAGGAACCAACTATAAATATATAATCAAATTAGCGCATATGGAGGTTGGCAGACATGCATATGATTATCAAGAAATCGATATATCCAAGAATGATAGATGATAATTTCCTAGTTTTGCCATCCGAAGCAAATTTGTGAGAGTAACTGCGGCTGTCATGTCATAGAGGAGTCGACACCAGTGTTGTGTCCGCTCATTTAATATATTTTACGCTCTTCGAATCAGACGTTGTTCAGACGGCAATGAAGTAGGTAAAAGGAGCGTAAGGTCCGTCGATTGCGTCTGCTAACCCCAACACTATCTCAGTTTTGTAGTAAACAAACCTCTGTCACATCTCCGGCAAATTGGCTGATATCTTCACAATCGCTGAGAGCCGGTTAACGGTCTGATGTTGACACGCCTTCTGTATTCTTTTCGCCGTGGATAAATTTAGTGTGTGTGAGTTTAGAGTGTGCTTGAAGCCGTTTTGGATTTCCAAAAAATTACTGGATAAACCATTTTGTTTATGAATCTTTAATAAGCGATTGTTTTTGCTTTTTGTTTGAGATTGATTATAAGATCTGGGATTAATCTTGGTTTTAATATCATAGTATAGCACATTATGCCCCACAACTTATCGAATAATCGGTATTTTAGGCATTATCTTCGGTGATCGTGTTTTTAGTTGTGTTGGCGATGTTAATTGGTCGGCTCGCCGCTGTGATTAAATCGTGTCGTAGATATTCCAGAAACGATGTCGGTTCTTGAGACAAGCATGGGGTGAGCCATTCCTAAGATAGGTTCACAAATATCAATAAGTTTGAGAAATTAACCGGACAGAATGAGCTGCTGATAAGCCAACACAGTCCATGAATATCTACTCTAGCTAAGAAAGAACAAAAATTATTGAAAAATAGTGTACCGTGTTTTTTTATAGCATTTTTAATGGTACAACTTTTTGCATAGACCAAACTACAATAATAAAAATTAATGTTTGTTTGTCTGATTTCCCCTCCGAATCACACAACATAAATTTATTGCATATGATTAATTGCGAAATTCCTTTACTAGACATTCGCTCAACTACAGGTATGTTAGTTGTTAAAACAGTTATTCTGTTATCTTGCACGCTGTTGTGAAACTTAAATGTTCTCTTGAACTGTTCATTGCAGTGCTGTTCGATTGAAATGCTGCAGCGATCAGTAGAATTAATTTACATACATATATATATATATATATACCTGTATAGGTATATGAATATAATTACATGCATATGCACGTAAATGAGTTTTGAAGAAATCGTTAACATAATAAATGACTTCTATATAGATTTGTTGTTTAGTGTTTTTTCATGCCACCCGGCTGAGAATGCAAACTGCATGCGAAAGCGAAGTAAAACAAAGTTTTATATTCGTGTATGTATGTTTTGTGTTTAACAAGTACTAAATAATTTAAAGCAACAAAGGCGGCTTTGTTTCTAACGAATTAATGCCAACTTTGTTTACATAAAATTCAGCACTTCCGCATAACGAGCGATTAACATTGCAAGTATTGATTATTTACTTTTTCATAAATAAATCTAAAATGAAGATTAAAGTAAAATACGCGTTCAATATATGCAAATAGTGGGTGATTAACATAATAACGACTTTGTGGGCGCATAAATATGCACATAAATAAACTATAATGAAAAGTATGTGGTAGCTAATTGGAATTTTTCGTTGAAATTAAATGATTGCGTGTCTAGTAATTAGAAAAAATACGTATGGTATATACATAGATGCAGTTGGTTAGTTTTTGATGACAAGCAGTAAATGTTGGCAAGTGTTTGTATATGTTAATTTATGCAGAAATCTAATTTTGTGCTAGATTTGAGGCGTCAATGGTCCAAAGATAAATAAAATCTACGCTCTACTGTTTTTTTTTTTCTATTTAACATTTTTATCTACGTGCTTTGATACCTGTGTATGTATGTATGTATATATGTATGTAATAGAGATATGCAAGATAGCTCAATAGTAAAGAACGTAAGACGCTGTGTTGAGAGAACAAACACAAAAGCCGACGTAAGCCATCAAAATTCTTCTATACTCGTACAAGTGCAAGTGTGCACACATTCCTACATATATATAAATACACATATGGATGTGTGTATCTATGAACTTCAGTTGTTTATGGTTGCACTTTCCGTGCCTTGACAAAATCAGTCAGGCGCGCAGGTCACACATTTCATATTTACAAATCGGCATATGTGCATAGGAGATTTTCAAGCGTATACATACACACATATGTATGGGTATACAAAAATATTTATTCTACTGTCAAATAATTTTTATCTCTTGAATGAGTATTTCTTATTTTCACCGGTTCGATTTCTTCGGAATAAAATTACGTAGAAATGATAACAAAAGCCCCAAAAAGTCTAGTTTTAGCCAGTTTGCTCCGGTATAGCACAAATGTCCTCTCCCCTCGCACATATCTATAGGAGTCTGTCTATTCGTGTGTATATGTATGGGTGTATGTGTGTATATGAATATTTCAGATTTCTATTTTGTGCGCGCATTTGGTGCTGTCTTCAGTGCTCTACCTACGAGCAACTTGTTTTCAATTTGGGTTTGTACCACCAGCTTAGCCAACCTGCCATATTGTGGATTAAGCTAAGCTGTGTAAATTGTAGCTATCACATGACGTTGGTGGCGCTAAAATAAACCCCATACCTACATATGTGTGTGTGTGTGAATATGTACTCGCTGTCCGCTGTGCCTGCTTGTTGGGCCAGTGGTTTGGGCATTAAAAATTGTTAGCGGCTTTCAGTACAATAAAAAAATTCGCTTGGCCATAGTTAGTAAAGCAGTCGCGTAATCTACGTTTTCGATTTTTAAACCACTTTAACTTCTTCTTTTGCATACATTTCATGCAAATTCGTTTGGCGCAACGATTTGTCGAGACTAAGAGTATTTTGTTTACTTGCTTTGTGGGCACATTTTCATGTACAATTTTATTGGATATTAACCTTTCATTAAATTATGTCAATAGATATTTGTTTTTAGATTGCGAAGATAGTTTTCATTTTTCAAAACTCAAAGACATAATATTTTTAAATAAGAATACTTACTTATAATATTTTTGGTATTTTACAGTTATGCCATTTGATCAATATTTTTCTTGAATTTCTTTTTTATTCCTTGTTAAAGTATATATGCAGATGACATTCTCAAGTGAAAATAAAAAACTATTTAAGAAAAACATTAAAAAGTAAGTAAATAATTGGCGCGCACACTTCTGTTAGTTGTTTGACCGAGCCCCTCCTCTTATTTATGGCGTGCGTCTTGATGTTGTTCCACAAATAGAGCGACCTACAATTTTAAGCCGACTCCGGGGGACAGATATTTTTTATGAGGAGCTTTTTCATAGCAAAAATACACTTAGAAAAAACTTTTTCTTTATTTTGGTGTTTCAGGGAGATTCGAACCGTACTTTGAAACGCAAATAGTAGTCACGCACCAACTCATTTGGCTACAGCTGTCACTGGGGGTGGAGAATATGATCATTGATAATGAGGCTGAGCAGTTGAAGGACAACAAAATTGTGAAGCTAACTAAGCAACGATTTTGTACAGCAATTGAACAGACTTTTAGCCTAAGTATTCCCTTCATTTCAGTTTATCTCCATTCATAAATACTCCGTCGTATGTTTACTTTTTTGCTACTGGATTGCGTGTTGATTAGAGTAGTATCCAGCAAGGAAATGCACATTTACTCAGCCAAGCAGCAATCAGGGCACTAGGTTGTGATGGGATCGAAATTGGTCTGGAAATGCCATACTTTCCTTACGAGCACATCCAATTAACTCGATTTCAAGCTACATAATATGCCACTAATTCACAGCGAATGTGTAAGGGACTGTATGCGGATGAGCTAGCTGGGCAAGGCAATCTTGGGTGCTTTCTCCGTTAAGAGATAGGGTGGGGGTTCCGGTGCTTTAAAGTCATTCCGGCTACGTTCGGATTTGAGGCAGTCGCGTGAGCTTCTGGTACTAACAAAGTTTCATCTCTCGTTAGCGCTGCGGGTTCTAACCTCATACTATACGTTGGGAATCCATGTTGTGAGACTCTATATAAGAAGCTCTCTTTAGGATTTGTAGGCTAAAATTCGTACACATGATTGTGGAGCTATCAGGATAGATATATGCCACCTGCTGAAATTTGTCATCACTATACATTGGTTGGGAAATGAGAAAGCTGATAAAATGGGGAGACAGGGGGCATCCTATAACGAATCCGAAGCGGTAGATATGGGCTGTGCTCAAGGCGTGCGCAGAAGGGACATCTTCTTGTTAGTTCAGAAGCAGGTCGGTGACAGTTGCACTAATACGGACATCTGCAAAATAACTCAACAAACGTGTCTCAATTTCAACAAATCCAGAACTGACGAGTTGTTGAGAAAAGACTGTCAACAATAACCCCCCACTGGCCTTTGAGAGATCATGCCAGGGAGATAGCGTGGCCGTACAACAATAGATGTAGAAGCTGCATTCAAGAAGAGTCTAAGAAAACAATCCTTCACTATCTGTGTGACTGCCCAAGTCTGCGTGCTCTACGTCATACAATGCTGGGGGAATTCTCGATGGTTAGCTTGAAAGAAATTACAGAAAAGAAAATAGGCAACATAGGCAGATCAAAACAAGATGGGTTGACTAATAAAAAGCAGTGCTTCTACAAGTGGTGTATCAAAAAGACATCTTTTGCGCAATTTCGTATATTAAAGTGGCATTTTTTGGGCTAATTGGGTCTGGGCTGTGTCACTCCGACAACACCTCTACCTCGACCACCTCCACTACCTTACAATGGTTTGCCCGCTGTAATTAGTTATTATTCGCTCAATACCATTTTCCATATCTTCCGCTTTTCTGCCATATTTTGTGTTTCTGCTGGTACCAAAATTCAACTACCTAAGTGAGGGCTGTTATGTATACTAACCTAATCTAAAATAATGTTTAGGCTAGCATTCAACATTTTTGAAAAACAGTTTCAAGATAAACAGTCCAATTGCGACATCCATATGTCCAGCAACATGTTGCGGCAATAGCAGTCATCTATACTAAATAATTGTAAGAGTCTCTATGTTGCTGAATATAAGTATTATACATATACAAATATAAATATCAAAGTACAAAAAAATAAGTTGTGCCCACTAATACCTTCCTCCACATTTTTGTCTCTTCACACACGCACTCATACACTTACGCTACTACATACCAACTGCCACCTGTCCATTGACGCCAACAGCTTTATAGTAGTGCATTATATATTACATATACATACATAGCGGCGATGCTATATAGCTCGCCAAAGTAGGCCAAAAGTGACGCGCGTGATCACGTTTTCGCGACGACGCCACTCTTGCTACTTTTACTCTATGTGTCTTTTATGCCCCATAACGCTTTTGTTGGCGATTCTTGATAACAAATGCCGCTGCAACTAATATTTAAAAGCAACAACATTTCGCCAATACTCGAAACAGCTGTATGTATGTGTGATTACTGTTACTGCTGTTGGCGGCTTTTGTGACCTCTTATATGCTAAGCATACTCGTATGTATGTATGTAGTTGTTCCATGTGTCTGTTAGCCCCGGAATTATTGTTTGCGCTCGATCTCAAATTGCGAAGGTACTTCCCTGTGTGCATAGAAAGAGACACATATGTATATAATTTTAGTGGCGCATAGTTCCACAGAGGGGAAGAGGGAAAGAGGGGCAATAATTGACTGCATCTTGTGCCAGTGTGCAATGCAGTTTTGCAAAATAAGAAAACTAAAACGGTTTTTGCATATTTACATACATACATACACATATTCGGCCGCCGTAGCCGAATGGGTAGGTGCGTGATTACCATTCGGAATTCACAGAGAGGTCGTTGGTTCGAATCTCGGTGAAAGCAAAATTAATAAAAACATTTTTCTAATAGCGGTCGCCCCTCGGCAGGCAATGGCAAACCTCCGAGTGTATTTCTGCCATGAAAAAGCTCCTCATAAAAATATTTGCCGTTCGGAGTCGGCTTGAAACTGTAGGTCCCTCCATTTGTGGAACAACATCAACACGCACACCACAAATAGGAGGAGGACCTCGGCCAAACACCTAACAGAAGTGTACGCGCCAATTATTATTTTTTTTTTTTTTTACATACACATACATACATATACACACATACATACTATACACTAGCCATTAAAATCATCACAAAGTTGCGTTATGCGGAGCGTCTCTGCAAATTTTCAGAGAAAGGCAATAGGCCGCTTCTTCTCCATGAAGTAAAACTTAACGTTAAATCCACGGGCGAAGGGAAACGAAGCAGGGGTGGGTTTTTAGTGCGGTGAGCTGAAAGGCAAGCCCTACTATGTACGCTGATATATCTACGTTTTTACTTTTCCCATCGATTTTGCTTGCTCCTTACTTCATCATGACGCGTCAATTCCTGTAATTTATTGTTGCTCATCACTGTTGCACCCACTCGATTACGTATTGCTTACTTATTCACACACACACACACACACGCACACATGCTTGGAGTATTGGCAAGCGGTTGAAGAAAGCCACCAGGCTGCCGAAAGAGGGGCTCATTACCTGACTGTTGACTGATTGCTGCGTCTTGGCAGTTTATTTGATTGGATGACTGATTGTCTGAGTGTTACGTGCATGGCCTTACCGAAGGTTGCTGCTAAGACTGCTGACACTGTTGTCCATACAGCGAAATTCCAATGAAAGAAAAGTAACGTACGGCATCAATAATGCTTCATAAAGGAGTAAATACTACCGAGTATTTGCTCATATTGAAAGCAGTGAATTGTTTCCCTTTTAAAAAAGATTTATTGTTATTTTTGGTGTTGAAAACGGCATAAAGAAATTTTCCTGGTTGTCACAACAAATGAAAACAACAGCAATAAGTCCACGCACTTGTCGCCGCTGACATCATTCTGTATATGGTGTGGTGCAGTGATGTTTCGATTATGTTTTTGTAACTGAGATTGGGGCAACTTCCTTAATGTTTTTTTTTAATATAAGTGGAGAATGTTAATAAATGTATGTAAGCTTTAAAAATTGCTTTCAACGCTTTTGGAGTTTCAAAATGCTGTTTTGTTTTTACCAAGTACCAAGGTTTATTATTATTATTTTTTTTAACATGATTATTCATTTAGTCAAGCATGCAAAGCAGCACCTAAAACGCTCGTTTCACTTAAAATATTCATATGGACTTTCAACTCTCTGATCAATTCTCTTATCAGTTAGCAAGCATCAGTGGTTTGTTTGGTGCTTGAAGTCAAGCCGCATGCGGGATAAAAAAGAAGGAGTGTTAAAATAACGGAAATACTAGTGTCTGTTTAATGTCTCGTAAGGTATGTTATCGCCTCTGTAAATGAAATACTATGCTCTTATATTGCCTAGGTACTGTTGTAGGGGTAACCGCTCAATGATTGTGAGCGAACAGCGCTCGCAGGCGGTAGACATACATACTCTATCTCACGAACCCGAGTGCTGCTTGCACGTTTCGACATGTTTGTATTACATACATAGGTATAACACATGAATGAATTGAGCTTGCCAATCGCGACTTGCTAGTAGTACCGGCTTCTGCATTTGTTTTCCTATATTTTATAAAACTTTATAATATTTTTATAAGTGTTTTTTAAAACGTACGAAAAATTCATTTTTATTCGATTTCGTATAAAATATCTTTTTCTACACATTTATTTTGATTCAAACGAAGCTTTTTAGTGGAAGTGACAGTGAAATCGAGGACTTTAACATGCAAAATAGAGATAGTGCACCTTCTACTTCAATGCCCAGTTCGAAGTTAGAGGAAGAAAATCAAAATGTAGAGTCAAATTTACATGAATGGGCAGAAATCAATGTTCATACAGGTATTATATCACCTTCCGAGCCGTTTGTATTCACTGATGAGCCTCATGTTTTTCTGGGCCTGGTGGTGAACGTGGACAAAACGAAGTACCTCCTGTCATCAAACAAACAGTCGGCGCACTCGCGTATCGGTAACCACGTGATGATTTTGAAGTTGTACGATATTTCGTTCATTTAGGAACCAGCATTAACACCGATAATAATGTCAGCCTTGATATACAAAGGAGAATCTCTCTTGCCAACAAGTGCTACTTTGGACTAAGTAGACAATTGAGTAGTAAAGTTCTCTCTCGACGAACAAAACTGACACTCAATAAGACTCTCATTATGTCCGTTCTATTAACTGGCGCATAAGCTGGGGCGATAATAACATCCGATGAGACGTGCCTTGAAGTGTTTGAGAGAAAGCTTCAGCGGAAAATTTTAGAACCTTTGCGTGCTGGTGATGGCGAGTATCATAGGCGAGGGAACAATGGGATGTATGAGCTTTACGATGGCATAGACATTGCGCAGCGAATAAAGATCCAGCGGCTTCGTTGGCTGGGTCATGTCGTCCGAATGGAAGTAGCAGTGGAAGAGGAAGGGCTCCTCTGCGTTGGAAAGACCAGATAGAGAAGGACTTGATTTCAATTGGTGTGTTCAACTCGCGCCGGTTAGCACGAGAAAGAAACGGCTGGTGCGCCAAGGCTTAAGCCTAATATGCAGCCTTAAAGCCATAGAGAAATATGGACCAATATGGCAAAACAGAGAAGATACACATATTTGAAAACTTATTCAACCAGGCATTTCACAGCTAACAATATTTATTGCTAGAAATATAAAGATCTTGTTGTACTTTGCGTGCCATCGAATAACCTCGAGAATAAGAGCCACCATCCCAATTGGCTACGGCGGTCGAATTCCATACTTCAAAATTAAGAAAAAAATAAATAAATAAGACTGATTACTAGGCTTAGCGTTTAAGGTTTAGTAAATAAATGTGATTTTTATAATAATTGATAACCAGAACGCCAAATTATGACTCTAGAAAAAAACTGAAGAAATAAAAATATTGAAGGAGCTGTTTTGTTTTTTGTCAGAAGTCAACAGATAAGTTTAAATAAATAAAATATATCTAAAGCCTTTCGCTTTTGAATTGAAGTTGAATGAATAAAATGGAAGCAGTCGGTTATACCTTACATTCAGACCCATGCACAATGATGATGTTGTTTATTTTGATTATCGCGCTACACCGTCTGTGCAAATAAGGGCTTAAGAATAAAAATAAACAGGAATGGATATGCAAATATGAATAAACAGGCAGACATTTCAATATAAACGAGCACAAGTTTTATTTGCTTATTTGCACATTTTTGGCTTGAAAAATGGAAGAGTGAAATAAATTAAGTTCAAAGAGAAAAAATTTTAAATCATACTTTTCCTCATTCGGAAGCGAATTGGTGGAGAATCACCGGTAAAGATGGCAGAACAACGCTAAGATTCGTCTTGGCTGTGATTATTAATGCCGCTTAAAAACAACTATTCCGACTAAATATTTTTGTTAGGCCTTTTAAAATGCGTAAAAACTCCTTGTTTATTTATTTATGCTCGCCTCGCCTCGATCGCTAAATTTTATTAAGTGTTTTTCCAAACTTATTTCCCATTGTTCCCATATCAAGGCATATTGATGACTCAAAAGATGTTTCTCTCTCTCTGTTCAGACTCATCTGCGAAAGAGCTTAAATAATATTGATGACACTTTCACGGAAAGCGTGCATTTTAGAGCACTGGGCCACTGGCTATTTTCATGCCAAAAAAATATTACTGCCCAGGTGGCGCTGGCTTTGAACTATTTCATATCTATTTTTTTTAATTATTTTTTTGTTATGTAGAACAATTTTTGAGCGAGAGGAAATAAAAAAGTTTTACAAAAAACTAGTCTAGAATTGAGGTAGTTCGAAAAACTGCGTGATACCTTTAAGGGGGGGGGTAGGGTCACAAAATCGAAATTTTTTTTCTTCACTCATCTTATAGTAAATCATTTCAAGAATGTTGTGTCAAAATTTTAAGTGGATCGGAGCAGAACTCTCAAAGTTATAGCCTTTGTAGGCACTCTACCTCGAATGCGGAGCATCGATAATTTCTCAGAGTCATTTTTTCAAACGCGTTTTTCCCCAATCACAACTCCGAAACTATTCAACCGATTCTTTTCAAATTTGGCACACGTTTTCTAAATCAAAAATACCTCCCCCCTACACTGTTTTTTTTAATTTTTTTTTTTTAAGGTTGTTTTTCACTTACAAATATGGCGAAATTTTTCTCCAAAAATGCTCGTTTTACGTTTTTTTGCCACCAAAACTACAAAAAAAAAAAAAAAAATTTTATTAATGTAGGGGGGAGCATTACGTCATACTTTAACTGAAAAATTCGACTTTTTTAGTTTCAGATGATTCTACGACGAATGCCGATTGGCACCGCAGAGCACCTCTCGAAAAACATATCTCCAAAAAAACTCTGTCATGGGCTTATTTGTCAATATTTTATTATTAATATTTTTTAAAAACTTATTGATCTACTGAACTACTGATTTTATTAAAGTATCTTAAGCCATATGTCTGTAAAAAATTAAAAAAAAAAGTGTTTTTTTTTTAGCGCTAAACCCTACCCCCCCCTTAAAAAATCTCATTAGGTATAGCCTGGTTCATAGGATCGTAAAGGATGAAATCTTACCAACATGATCAGCAACCTAAGCGAAGCCTAAAAAAAAATTAGCAGTCGAGCTCGAAATAACCAAATACTCGTATATGTACTACCTACATGGGCCCAGCGTAAGTGAGATTCTAAGAATTTAAAATCATATGCAAAATTTTTGCTCCGCACTGAATTAAATTTTACATGCAGCATCGGAACAAATTTTGCAGCGGTCTCTTTTTCGCAAAATAATACTAAGTGCCATATTGCCTGCGCGCAAGTTACTGTACCGTATCGCTTTTTAATACCTGCACTTGCCAAGCATAAAATGAATGCCTTCAAATGATAGCGACATTTCTCATATTCTGCAAGTTTGCCTGGAACGTGCGAATTGGTGATGCAAAATAAGCAGTGAAGGTAGCGGTAAGAGTCATGCAGCTTGCGCTATCATTGCAAATGGAACATTATATTGTTAAATATTTCAGTGACAATCGCCCAAGCGATAAGGTTTGTAATATTTCACCTAGTTTTATTATAATTACCCACACGAAACTATTCTATTTCGCAAAAAAGTTAGTCGCTTCTATATAACTTCTCTCCGCTTCAATATTTGAAATCGTATAATTAATCATTCGAATGTAATTAAGTTGTTGGCAACTTTTACTGCTAATTTTCTATCATTGCCTTTGGAGGTGAGTGTGACACAATTTGAATCCGGTACCGATACCGATTTTGATTTTCGTTGGTTCTGAAAAATGGTATCATTGGCATTTTGCACGCTAACTCAGCTTGACGAGGTCGTCCATGGGTTGCAAGTAGAACTGTTAACACTATTCTGGAGGGTTTAAGCAGTTAAAAGCTGGGAAAAGTGTTTAAAGTTGAATAGATTGGCTGCGGAGTCTGGCACCAGAACAAAAAATAAAGTTTTGGTTATAAAATTGAATATCGCACATCCTCCACCTTTGGTTCAGTTATGGGCATTGTTAAAGGTATTGGATGTTGCTCATAAGTCGCGGGGGGACAAAGTTATTATCTTCTCGAAACGCCAAACAGCCTGTAAGCTCTTAAAAAACAATTATTCCAGCAATTACTGTATCGCCCTGTTCCACGCAAAGCTCTCAAAGTTTGAATTCTCAAGTGCTCTTGTAGTATGGTCTCCGGGCCATTCTGGTATGAAAAGGCAGATCAAACTGCAAAAGAGGTAGCAGATAATTGGCACTGCCATCGAAATTGCATATGAGGTCGAAGTGGCTTTGAGAATAATTTGTTGTAACATTTTCTCTGAATGGTACAATGGATTTCTGTCATCTACAAGTAATCGATCTAATCTTTTTGCACAAATTTTCATAAAGTTACCAGCAAAAGCCTGGTTCAAAAGTTCTTGAAGATATAAAACTTATCAATAGAATATTGGTTGGGCACACTTATGACGGCAGTTACTTGCACAAGATTTGTGCCATCGATTCAGAGCCGTGCATTTGACAGTTTTTCTTTGATAAAGGCGAAAAAGCAAAGGCCGCCTCTCCGCTGAAATTATGAACAGTGTTTATGGTGCCGATACTATAACAGCTAATTACATGCAATTTTGGTTTCGTCATTTCCGTTCAGGCATTTTTGATGTTATAGAAAATGTCGATAATGGCGAAAATGTCCAAAAAGTCACAGAAATAATCCAAGAACGTGACATCGCGCTGGAGCTAAACATCGACCACCATAAAACAGTTTTAAACCTCTTGAGGAAATATTTTACATAAAAATAATGGATTTATTTTTCCACAAACAAACAAATTAAATTAAACTGAGCTAAATTTCTCATACATTCGAGTTGTTTGTGATTTCTTAAAAAAAGTCTCTACATAAGAACTGCTGTTATAAGAGATAACAAAGCTCCCTCCATACTTTTATTTTTTCGCTATTTACGTATTTTGCCAAATTATATAACCGTGACGTCATTACCGCGAAAATAGTTGAATAAAGTGTTTTCTGCCTTTTCTCGCTGATATGGCTTTTAACTTGCTTTATTTATTTGTTAGATCAGTAGGTGAGTGAGTAGCAGAATGCCACCCTCATTTAGAAGCTGTCTTTTCTAATATTTCTGGTTCACCAATTTTATACATTTTTAAATTAAACAAATACAGCTTAAACAACAACCGAGACAACCACGTTTCAACTGCAACTTAGCACTGAAATTTCAACGTTGATAATATTTACTACAGTTATTTGTCATATCTCTTAACACAACAACAACAATAGCAACAATAATAATAACAAGAAGAAGAGCGTGAATTAAGCGTAAAAAAGAGTTTGTTGAGTTTACTGTGATACGCTCGCGTATGGGATTTTTCATATTAAATCCTCGCCTATAACCGCTGACGGTGCATCGTAGTGTGCGGCGTGGCGTATGAGTAATAATACTAGCAAATGTACTACATACATTCACACATAGTGGAGCGAGCATAGGGTGAAATGTGTGAAACAAAAATTTATTTACAAATCTGTTCATACTTCGATTTTTTTCTTCCAACACAATGCAACACTAAACTTAAAAAAGGCTAAATTTTGAGTTTTTATTTCAGCTTTTTATCATTCGAGGCAAATTTTAATATGCATGTTCCATCATCTACGTAAACTTGTGCACTTTAATGTGCTAATGCACAGCACACGATTATAAATTCTTTATATTTATTGCAAACATTTACATTTTTTATTTTACTTTATGTGTACACAGTTTTCGTTTTCAATTATCGTTTTTATTTTTTGGTTCCCATATGTGGAAGCACAGATTTCGGCGTAATTTCGTCGCTTCCAAGTAGCCGAGAAGAATAATAAATGCTGCGCATTTGACTTGTATACAAATGTCGAACCAGCACTTAACAATTTTTACACCCTTTACGTGCTGTACTTCACCCTTGACAGTATCTTTTGCGGAAATTCGCATAAATCATTGTTGTAACTTCCCGTTTGCTAAATTTCCACAATCAGTCATTAATATCTGGTTGTGCTTATCGACACACATACTTGGTGCCATAACAATCGTGTGAATACTTGGTATCTGATTTTGACTACAGCCATTAAAGAATTAACTAATAATTTATTTTCCTTCACGGAAAGGCTTGAAATGAGGAAAAAACAAGTCATTTTGGTTTCTTCATTGTTTTGTGAAATTCATTTGTTGTTGTAAGTGGGTTAATTACTTTTAGGAAATGTATAATTATCATAATTGCAACAGATTGAGTCAATTGCTTTGCTGGGGGTGTTAAAATTACAATTAGAATTTGAATTTGTAATTCGATTGTAATGTCATTGCCGTTGGAAATTAGTAAATCATTAGATTGGAGCAGAGTCGTAAATCTAATTTATCAAATAATTGGATTTTTTCGTCACTCGCTCGGCGTAAATAAGTTGAAGTTGATTTATTTCTTGAAAGAATTCATGAAAAATAAAAAAAATGGTTCCTCTGAACAAACATTTTTTTACTAAAAAAGGCTTCAGTAAAAAAAAGCCGCAGGCAGCTGCCGTAGGCGAATTGGCTGGTCTGAGACTACAATTCGGAAATGCGTAGGCTGGAATCTCCCTGCATGAAAACAGCAAACTGAAAGAAAACGTTTTTTTGTAATAGCTGTCGCCCTTCGGCGGGCGATGGCAAACCTCAGAGTGTATTTTTGCTACGACGGTTTTTATGCGTAACTTTATCGTAGCAAAAATACACTCTGAGGGTTGCCATTGCCTGCCAAAGAGCAACATTTATTAGAAAAAAATTTTTCCTTTCATTTTGATGTTTTCATGCAGGGAGAAACCATTTGTGGAACAACAACAAGACGCACGCCATAAAATGGAAAGGAGGAGCTGGACCAATCACCTAACAGAAGTGTATGCGCAAATTATTTGTTTATTTATTTTTTATTTTACTAACAAATTAATATTAATTCTTAACTGAAAATAGACATGGTGAGAAGTTCGCCAAAGAACTGAGCAAGTATTCGAAAATGCAACTTTGCACCCGACTGGTAAGGTATCAGTTCGAAATCTACTGTGAAGTTTCCACTACGAAGTGAAGTTTCAAATGAGAGAAAAAAAAGGTTTTTAATAATGATCGCCCTTCGGCAGGCCATGGTAAGCCTACAAATGTTTTTTTTGGAAAAGCCTGAGAGCAATGCAAAACAAATTTATTTTAAATTTCGGGAGAGCGTGCAAGCTTAATGTTGTTGACCATTTTTTTGGGCGACGCTAATTTTTTTTCCTTGTTCACACCACTCGGGAGCATAGGGCCTCGACAAGACTCAGTTGCGTTGGTTTCGTTAATCTGTGTTTTGCTTTCTTAGAGGGTAGGTGATTAGCTTGCCGCTGCCAGTCCTAAGTGGTGGGAATGCCCACCTGTCGTTGCTTAGGAACAACGCCTTCTTACTGGTTGAAGCGCCATCTGTGTGTACAATTTTTTGGGCAGAAGGATCGCACAGATGGTTGAGGACTTTGCTAAATTTGGTGTGTCTGCGCTATTACCGCGATTGCCCGCTTCCTCTTGCTGGTGTCACTGATGCAATGCATAACTGTGTCGTTTTCTTTGTTTTTTTGCTTGTTTTAGCAGCCACAATGCAAGTAATGCGCTGACTTTTTGTGGAAGGATAAGGTTGTTGGAGTTGAGAAACTAATTTTTTGTTTGTTGTTTTTTATAGAAATAAGGAAAGTAGGCAAGTTTGGAAAAGTGCCAGGACCGTGCTTTACGCGGAATTCGAACCCACAACCTCTGGGATGTCAGGCTCGTGCACTTACCGAGGCCGCGAGTTTATTCAGTCAATTTAAATAATTTTATTGTTTTTGACTTAATTTTTTATTTATTTAAATAATGCAACATTTGAAAAGTATTTTCCTAAATTTTCATTGCAAAATATTTAAAATACAATAGCTCTGAATCTTAGAAGACGCCTCGAAAAAAGTTGTCTTGCGGTGTAGATCAGAATTCATAACACAGTCGTCTTAAACAAGCAAGAGACATTTCTCCTTCTCACACTTGGAAGCTAAAAAACTAATTTTCGCTGAAAACATCGGCTAGTTTTTTACTTTAAGTTTAACAATTATTTAAGAAAAAAAAACAAAAAAGCTGTCAAATATATCTGGTGAATTATGTGTAGAAAAAATGGATAAAATTTCAAGATTTTGAGTTATGACGCACACGGACTTCAAAATTAAATAGTTTTAGAAAACTGCACAACTGTGAAGCAGGTATAAAAACCCGGCCTAGAGCAACGGACGCTCAAATACTCATAGCTGGGCTAATTTTGCTCCGATATACTTGAAATTTCGGTGCAATATTCTTGAGATTCCATAAATTCATCTGAAAAATTCGAAAAAGGTGTGTAAGTACACCTGCAATCTGAATTAAAAAAAAAAAAATAAAAATAGAAAAAATTGTCATGCACATAAATATATTAGCGCTAGAGGGTGCTAAATTGGGTGCTTCGCCGAACTTTTCCTTCTATTTGTGGTGTGTGTCTCAATGTTTTCCACAAATCTACAGGTTTAAACCGACTCCAAACGGCAAATGGTTTTTAAATACTCTCGCAGGTTTGTCATTTACCTGCCAAGGGGTGCCCGCTATTAGGAAAAACTGTTTATATCATTTGGTGTTTCGAGCTCACAATGAGTTTTGAACCTGGTTCCTACCAAATGCTAGTTGCGCACAAGCCCGAAGTTTGTATTAATGAAATATCAAGTTGAATATTGAGATGAAGTAAAAAACAAATCTTAGCACACATTTTTTAGATTTGTTTTCGACTTCAAGCTTGTGGCTGTGCCAGAAAGTTGCTGATTAAAATTGCAAATGAATTCTTGCGTCTGATGTCATCAGTTAAATTGTAGTTTCTTGAAACAAGAGCTGCTTTGGTTGTTGCGGTTGAATGTGGTTTTTATTGTTTTCACTGCCATTTAAATGAATCGCTTAAGCTTAAATATTTTAACAAGTTTCTTTGTTTTTGTGCGCGTTGCTGAGAATTTCATGTAGACATCACTCATTTTGAAATTTGTCGCTCAATTAATCAATTTTTAAAACCAATCAATCAGAGAGTCGTGGAAGCAAATTAATACATTAAAATATTAAGTAAAAAATCGTTTATTGGAAATGGGGAAAAACGAGAATTGTCAGGCAAGTGACAAGCAGACTTTAGTGACAATTTTAAAAAAGGTGTTTGCTGTCTGTCGAGCAAATCAATTATGATGTATAAGGAGGATGTTGATAAATGACTTTAAAAGTAAAAAAAAAATAATAATATAAACATCATTAATTAAAAGTGAAAATAATTGAAAAAAGTTCTCCCTAATTAATGAGATTTGATAATTTTGTTAATATTTAAAGCATTTGGATGCCTTTTTTTTTAAAACATTTGTTTTCACATTGAATGGAGATGACAAAAACTTTCAAGTGGTGCGATATTTAAGTCTTCCCTAAGGGAGTTGCGCTGGTTTTGTTTTGAATAATTAATTTTAATTATTTGTTATTCACAAAATCTTTTTAGCTTTTCCTAATAACAGTTAACTAACTATTTTTTTATATTTAATATTATTTTTAAGGGGACAGATACCTGTAAAATTTCGAAAAAAAAAATGTTTTGCTTTTCATGAAATGTTAATGTAATCCTTTGAGAATATGTCAAAAAAATTTTAGAAGGTAAATGTAAGTATTTCTTATATTATAGATCGTCAACCGTAACGACTCTACTCTTTGCGTTCGAGCGCTGAGTGAGGTTAAATTTTCATGTATTCAAACTTTAGACGCGTTTTTCTCAAAACTATATTTTTCGAATTGGCGTACACGATAACTCGAAAATTTATTGACCGATCTTCCTGAA
Organism: Anastrepha fraterculus; assembly: GCA_037575425.1. Taxonomy (NCBI): domain Eukaryota; kingdom Metazoa; phylum Arthropoda; class Insecta; order Diptera; family Tephritidae; genus Anastrepha; species Anastrepha fraterculus. Next base: position 218,580 of record JAYXIM010017766.1, on the reverse strand, counting down.
ATTTTGAAAACATCTGTTTATGATATTTCTTTCTATGTGAATTTACAAGTTTTCGAAAAAATAAATAAATAATTTTTTTGAAGCAAAAATAGTAGGAAAATTTACCCATCATTTTTTTAAGCATTTTATTCCGGAAATTTTTTTTTCCATTTTTTTTAATTCGTATAGAAATTATGACATTAATAAAAAAAAATTTTTGGTTTTTTGTGTTCAGGTTACTGACGCCGATACTACAATTACTTTGAATATACAATTTTTGGTGGTATTTTATTTTTTTCGAATTGGCGTACACGATAACTCGAAAATTTATTGACCGATCTCCCTGAAATTTTGAAAACATCTGTTTATGATATTTCTTTCTATGTGAATTTACAAGTTTTCGAAAAAATAAATAAATAATTTTTTCGAAGCAAATATAGTAGGAAAATTTACCCTAAAATTCTTTTTTTTAAGCATTTTATTCCGCGCATTTTCATTTTTTTCCATTTTTTTTAATTCATATAGAAATTATGACATTAATAAACAAAACAATTTTGGTTTTTTGTATTCAGGTCACTAACGCCGATACTACAATTACTTTGAATATACAATTTTTGGTGTTTTTTTATTTTTAATTTAATAGAGCTTTTTTTAGTTTTTTTTTAGTTATCTTTCTTAGCTTCTTTCTTTTTAGTTTTTCTTTACTTTTGTTTAGGTTTTATTAATTGATAATTAAACTAAAATTTTACTTTAGCGAAGAAGTGGCGGAAGAATTCAGTACCATTTCTCCGGAGTTCGAGATTGATCGCCTCGGATACGTTTAATAAGTTCGATAGTCGTTGTATTTGTTCTTGTAGCAGCATAAATATTCCCCTTATATGCACAGCGAGAGCTGCTGAAGTGACAATTTCACAATTTATCAAAATGACTCTCATTGCTGTTCAAGTTGGTTACAAGTGGTTGCTGTTGTTTTTGTAGCAGTATACACATTCCCCTTATGTGTACGGAGAATGCTGCTGGAGTGACAGTTCTTGGCCGGATATAAATCCATGTCGTTCCGCCGACGTAGACCTGGTTGTCGTGTAATCAGCTGCTTTCGTGTAATTAGTTGGTCGCCACGAGGCTTCGATAAGACTCCGTTAAGCTTGGTTTGTAAGATGCCTCTAAAGAGCATAGTTATGTCGACCATGCAAGCATAATTATTGTGTTTAACCTTTCGTTGGACACCTTTGTGAAACCTTCAATAGGGCACCCGGGTCTCACCTTCTGTGCGTCTAGTGCGAGGATCCTTTTTAAAAGGTTACATCCATAAATCGATAGAAATTTACATTTCAGGAAGCTACCTGGAAGCTCAAATTATAAGCTATAATAGGAATATGCTAAATCCACGTCCGAAGTCGAAAAAATCTGCCCAGACCCGGGTGCCCAATGGAGGGTTAAAAAAAATATTCCTCACGCTTGTGCTAAAAGTAACCGAAATCAGCAGAGGTGTGTTGGCAGTAACTGTTACTGGAGGTTCCGCTGATGCAGCAAATAGATTTTAATTTTATTCTACAATTAATTGGTATGCCTATGGCTTCAAATAAAAAATAGTAAAAACAATTGAAAACTATTGAATGGTGTTTTTTATTGTAATTTAAAAAATAAACCCTTCATTTACCATTCGAAACTTATTATCTTCAATTTTATATAACTATACTCTTACATACAAACATACAAGCAAACTGTTGGTTCAGCAGCATTTGCAGCGCATTCAGGCGGCAACTAATATTTGTTAATTCATTTACAACAAAAAATGTATACCTGCCATTAAGTTTAATTAAACGGGAAAATGTGTCAACTCTAGCACATGACCAAAAATAAACTTTGATTGTTACACATCCATATGTATGTCATGCATGTGTATGTTTGTGTGGAAGTGTAATTTAAAAATAATAATTGAAATTAAATAAAAGGAATGAAAGAGGCGTATACAAATATTAGGTTACGCGAATAATACAATTTTTTTTTTATAGAAAAATGCTTAGTATACGAGCATATTTTAGATATATTAGATTATGCACACTGGTGCTCACATAATTGAGTCGCAATATTGTTCAGGCTAAATTTGTAAAAAACGTCCAAATATGTGGTTTATATGGAAGAAAATACCGGTAAGGCTATCGGGTTGCTTGCCTAAGACAAGACACTCGATAGCCCTAAGGCTCATTGTGATAGCTGCATTCGATTTCCATCCCTTAACTAAGTTACTTAAATCCCCTTAAGAATGTAACTAGTCCCTCCAGTTAGTCATTTTGCAAATTTCCTAGGTCTTCGAAGAAATAATCGTCAAGATATTTGGCACGGCATTCTTGAAGTGCAGGTCATTCACAGAGGCGGTGTTATACCGACACAATTTCTTTTAATCTCCGCAATTCTTGCAGATGTCATTGTGAGGTACACCCTTTCTGCTGGCTAGGCTGCCAATAATGCAGTGACGAGTTATAACAGTGTCAATAGCGTGAGTGCGCTGGTAGTTGATTTGTTGAGTCTAAGCAGACATTATGTGCTTTTTAGACTCAGTTTTGGCCAGAGCGCTTTGAGGACCCAGCATTTAGTAGTCAGAAACCACTTTCTATTCGTTTCCGGGACTACCCTCAAATCAATCGCAGTGCACAGTTCGTTTAGAGGAATACATACTTAAGTCCTCTACCGCTCGTTGAAGGTCAAGTTCAGAGTCTATGCTTGCCGGGAACCCAACAAAGTGTGGTGTTGTGCTCTTGGATAAACGAGAGGCACCTTCTGCATTCTTTAACACACCATGAATTAATGCGCCCTGAGGCCAGTGCCTTGATCGCTGCTTGACTATCAACAAAAACGGTAAGGTTTGTCGGAGGTCTTATCGTTTCTGCAGCTTCCACTATAGCGTATATCTCAGCTTGGAAGACGCTACATCGGTCTAGGAGTCTAAAGGAGCAATGCAAGGATAGTTGTTTCGAGCACTCTCCCGATCCAGTGCCAGTGTCCATCTTTGAGCCGTCAGTATAAATATGGCGACCACTATCATCTGATATGAATCTGGTCCAATCCAATCCTTTCTGTCGAGCGTTCGTATTTTATAGTCTTTGTTCAGATTTATCTTGGGAGCCACATTTGTTTTTCACAGATAGTAGAACTGATGTATGACCGTGCGTGCTTCATCCTGGAAGCAGATTTCGCCGCTATCCTTTTCATGGGTGGAATATGTAGAATGAAAATATAGTAAAATACACCACTTTTGAGCAACTTCACACCTATAAAATTGCAAAAAACCAGAAGTTGTTTAAAGACTGATGGGAATTTTTCGAAGTTCGTTAAATTTTTGTGAATTTTGCGCAAAGTTTGAAACCTCGATTTATAAGGTTTTCGCTTTACAACATTTTAATTATTTTATGTTTTTTTATTTAACATTTTAATATTTAATATTTATTTAATATTTTATGATTTAATATTTAGTATTTATTTAATATTTGTATTAAACCCTTTTTTTATAAAAATTAACACAAAAAATTTAGGATGAAAGTTCGGAACTTCGATTTATAAGGTTTTCGTTATGCCATATTTTCATTACTATATTTAATATTTTAATTTTTAATACTTTAATATTTATATTTAACAATATTTTTATAAAAAATAAACACAAAAAATGTGCGATGCAAATTTTTGTGAGCATTATAAAAGGATTTAGTGCCTTAATTACGTGCGTAGTAAAATTTATTTTTGAAAAATAAAATAAATTTGGTGAAGTTAATTTGTTTTTATTAAAATTAAACAAATTTGGTTACACTTCAATTTGATCTTTTCTCTTCAAGGTTACTTCAAAGACTACCTTAACAGTTAGATTTATACTGTTTTAAAATGAAGAGAGAAAGAGCAAATGGGGAAACAACAAATAAATAAATAACTTACATAGTTAGTTATTACAGTTAGATTTATATTCTTTTAAAATGAATAGAGCGAGAGCGAAAGGGGAAAACTACATATAATATATAATATATACATATAATATATACTCCGATAAATCGCAACTTTCTCCCGATTTCTTTAAGCAATCAACAAATGATTTGTTCTCCTTTTTTTTGCTAATAAACACATTTGTTTACCTTTTACAGCTTCACGCTGCACCTTGTTTGCTACTGTTATTCACTTCACTGCTTCGTATGCTCTACATTTTGCTCCAGTGACTCATATGACTGGAGATCCTATTAAGTAACTAACTGCGGATTTGTTTGTCTCTTTTTATGCGCATGGAAAATTTCCAATACTTTTACGCACAAAAACTGCAATATTCATATTGATAAAACAAAAAAATGAGAGGACACGTAGAGAAGTACTCCCAACAACGAACAACAAGTAAACAATATTGGAAATGTACATGAGTGTGCACGCGCCTGTGTATAAGTGCGCCAGACACCCGACGAATAGAGACGAACAATACGAATTCGGCCAAATGCATAATCAAATGGTATTATAAATAACATAATTAACATTATAATTACTGTGTGTCGTCAGGGGCTTGTACAATTTATTAAATCACGAATATAATTTACGCGTCATCGCATATGAATAATTAAGCGTTTGGTGGAAAAAATGGGAAATCATGCAGAGATCATTAACTTGCTTTTACATGCGCACCAAAATGAACAGATGTGTGCATGTGTATGTGCATGCTTTTGTTTATTTCGTTTTTGTGGAGCTTAAAGTTTAAACTTTTTCTGTAACACTATCTGTGTTTGCACATATACATGTATGTATGTGTATGTATGGATGTAGTGAATATGCATGTGAAATTGAAATATGTTTGACCTTCACCTAAACTCGCATTGTAAAACTTAACCATTCGATACTTAATAAAATACATCAATGATACTTCATATTTTTATTGCTTTTATCACATTTATACGATGCTTTGTCGTTAGTTATTAACCTCAATACAATAAAGGTATTTACAACAACGATTTTCGCCGGTTAGTTTATTATATGAGTGAGCCAAAATTTTTGTAGAAAATTGTCTTTGTTTATGTGTCTTTTGGTAATTGATTTAAGTAGAATTAAAACGATTTTAGATGTGGAACATAAACTAAAAACTAAAGTGTCTGGTTCTTGCCCTTAATAATGCTTATTTCATTGGGTAATTGTTAAAATTTATAAAATATCAGGTAAGCATTTATTGTATCGCACATTAATAAAGAAAAATGTACTCACATCAGATATTCTCCGAATCATTAAGCAGTGGGAGCATTGAAATAAATTTGATTAAGTATTTCATTAATTTTTGTTTCGTGTAATCGGACAAGGTGGGTTACAACAAAGCGGCAAATGTGATTGAAATGTCAAAATTTTAATGGAATTTAATTGCGATAACAATGTTGTGTTCATTGACTTGTGAAGAGGGATTTTCAGTGTGAAGAAAAGGTTATCGAAAACCGCCTCAAACAACTGTGAAACGCATTGGCAGGCCTTATGCAAAGGTGTTGGCGGATTCAGTTAATAAATAATTGTAAATAAAAAAAATATGAAGATGGATTTGCTAAGACTATGTTTCTAGTAAAACTATTTCTCGACAATTGATAATTAATAGCCTTGACGGTTGGTTGCGTTAATCGGGATTAACGAATTGATTCAGAATTATCTTCGGAATTAATTGACAATTAGATTAATTCTCATAATTTCAGCGGATTAGGCGAATGCTCGATGGCAACAGGTCCCTTCTATTCCCCACTTCTTTGCTCGACGAAACTTGAGGAAACATTTGCGTGTGAAAACAACAACAAAGCTATCGCAAGATTCGCCGCTAGCAAGTATGGGTTGTAATTTAAGGTAGCGCTATTCCCGCGTTACCAAGATGTGCCCATTTATGCCAGTTGCTTCATCTATTCCAACGCTTGGAGAAAAGAAGAGACCTTACATAGCCGAAAAATGACAGCGAATATCTATTGTGAATGAAAAATAATGAAACTTTCAAAGAGAGGAACAAGAAAGACTGTATTCAATGCTAGTCTGCACTCACACGTTCGAAATTGCATTAATTGTTTTGATATTTCGGAGCAGTTTGAGGAATTTTATTAAGATTAAAAAAAAATAATAATTATTACTTAATATAACGGGCAGCTAATACCCGTATTTGTTGCCTACTGTCAATTTTTTACTAACAAAACTATCCAATAAGCAAATCAGCTTTTCACTAATCCGCGTAACAAACTTCTGTCACAATACAATTTTAATCAGAATTAACTGCGTTGGTAGTCCCGATTAAAGCCGTCGTCTGCTTAGGCTATAAAGCTAATGTTCGTTGAAATATGGCCCAGGTACTGAGGCTGTGAGTAGCTGAAAAAAGTAGTCTCTAACTAGATTTCCAGCTTGGCTTTCGTTACAGCCAGGCATACATATTAGCATTTCTATGTATACCATCCTCGTATTCTAGAATTATAAGAAGATGTACTACCACAAGACTCTGTCTTACTATGTACAAAACAAATCAAATAAATTGAATTGAATTGAAAATTGAATTTATGCGTCTGATTTCATATTTAAACTTTAATAGCACACAAAAAATCTTCTGATTAATTCTAATGCATTTATTTTACTTTAAAAATAACTTCTTCTTCTTCTTGATGAGCGCAATAACCGCTTAAGTGATTTTACTGAGTCAAAAAGTAGACTTTAAGAAGAACTACTGAGAGAAAAATAAGGCAGATGCCACAAATTGTGCCAAAACGGCTCCTTTAGGTAGTAACTGATCACTAGCAGAGGAGTGAGTATTCGTTTCGAAGTGCCATGGAAGCATACGAATTCAGCGTCCCAAAATTTGTAAAATTTGTAATGAACTTAATTTTCGACGCTCTCATAAGAATGGGGTTCTGCTCAGCTAGGGTTTACCTCATCAATTAGAATAGGCGGAAATCAGTAGAAGCAGGATCTGCAGCCTACATAAATGCGGTTGGAGAAGGCTTTAAGTAAAAATTTGATTACAAAGTACTTACAGAGTTAACTAAAAACTTCATAAATTAGTTATGTAAGTAAAAATGAGCTCATAAAATTAGAAAAAAGTGGAAAAAATAAAGCTTGCTAAGAGAACAGTGCGGCATCTTATTCTTTGAGCACTTTTCCTTAAATAAACGTCCAACGAGCGCCACAACCCGATGCACGTGTCAATGTTGAATGCGAAATCTGTTGAGATATCCATCACATAGTAGGTAATATGATGAATACGAGTATGCACTACATATTTACATATATACATACACACATTTATATTTAAAGGTTTTACAATTTTGCAGGTTGTTGGCTTTCTTTATTGCCGAAATACTTTGGCTGTCTGCCAGTTGATTATATATAAATATAATTAGCGCGTTAATCTCTTGTTAGGTGTTTGGCCGAGCTTGTCCTTCAATGTGCGGACCCAAAGTCTTATGTCGTCTCCGAAAAGCAAACGCCTTTTTTGTGAGGAACTTTTTCATGGCAAAAATATAGTATACTCGTCCATTGGGGGCAAAAATTTCCTATCGCTTGTTGTTTCTCATGCTCAAGGTGGGTTTCGAACCTGGGTTCTACCGAATGATAGTCACGCACAAGCCCATTTGGCTACGACGGGCGCCAGTTGGTTACTTTAAGGAATTTTCGCGATTGTTGACATCAATCGGTCTTTTGCTAGACACACACACACGCACACGTACACACATACTAAATGTCTACATTTTTATGGCCAAGTAAATGTATTAATTTGCGTATCCCAAGCATTGATGTAAAGTTGTAAAATATTTTATAAACATCTTGTATGAAAAATATAATAAATTGTTAAGAAAGACAAACGCTTCCTGAACTTTTTGAAGAGCGACAAAATTTATAGAAAAACAATCTAACAAATTCATTCAATTGCTTATTTATCAAAGCTGAATATCTGTAATTACCTATTTTGGTATTAAATGGTAAAAATAAAAAAAAGCTTCTTTCTAGCCTAATTGCCAAACTCGCAAATGTTCCTCACAACTTGACAAACAGCTTGAAAAATGTGCTTACTGTGAAAAACTCAGCGCATTAAATCTACATAGGGCATCCAACTGTTTGAATATTATTTTTAATTTATCTACATAAAATGATGTCTTCGGCTCCAAATATTTACATAGCACTGGCAAAACAATGGGCTCTAGAGGTCTAAGTGAGATATTTTCACAGATCTTTATCTAACTAACGTCCACAGGGGTTTGCTTTGCTGACAGTGCCAGTCCTTTTAATCTCACCTCTCATTTAGTTAACTCATGAGAGTTTCTTTTATTTTCAGTTTTATTTAATCTTATTAAATTTTTAAAGATATTTTAAAAGGAACTTACCTGACTATACACTTTTTCACCTTTATTGAAATGATTTCTTAATAGTCTCTTTTTTATTACTTTATTTGAATATCGTTTGCTTTAGCTTAGTGTGTCTAAATATATTTAAGTCACTTTTTTTTTAATAACGCGAAATATAGTTAAGAATTATTAGTTTTCATTATTTATAATTTGAAAATTTATTTATTTATTATTATTTGAAAATTTAATATTTTTGAGGTCGTTTTATATTTATTATTATTTAGTAATTTATAATTCATAAATAATAAATTTTATAAATGTAAACTGCTAAAGATTTTGTCAAAATAATTTTATCAGACTGTAAAATTATAAATACAATTTTTTATTATTTTCTTATTTTTTTATTATTATTATTATAATTTTATAATTATATATTATTATAATTTTTTTTGTTATTTTTTATTATATTATATTATTAATATTATATATGTACTAGCAAATTATTTTTTATTACTATTCCTATATATACTCTTGAATATACATATTTACATGTGTATGTATATCACACATATGCACACACCATTAAGCAACTCTACAATTGCATTGATTATTAAACAGTTTTGAAATCATTCAAAATTTTCAGCTCTCCCGAAAAAGTATAAAAATAGCATTGAAATATACAGCAAATTCACAGAAATTGGCAATAACTTAGCTTTCAGCCCATTTCAACTAAAAGTTTATCAGTACTAAGTGCATCTCAGCAGCTGCAACAAAGCAACGTAGTTAGATTTATGTCAGAGCAAGTGCTTTGTCCTCAAAAAAACGCAACGTAAACACACTCGCAACTCACTCTCTCCCGTTCTTGCGGTTGTTTAACGCAGCTGTTTTTCAGGTGCAATTTTCGTTGATATTGAAAATAAATAATTTAATGCACCCTGCATTGACTCATCTTTGTAAATTTGTGCATATGTATGTATGCACATATTTACGTATGTATGCACGTGCATGCAGTTTTGCAGAAAAAATATCGGATGCCTTTTCTTAGAATGTTTTGTTTACATTTTCACGCTTAAATTTCATACGCATGGATGCAATTTAATTGTTATTGCAATTGTAAACGAGCACACCGCAAGTGAGTAAGAAAACAAAAAAAGCTGCTCGTGTCGCCAACTCTCAATATCAATGCGATGGTGTTAAGCATTTCAAGTGATCGTATTGTGAGATATTTGCGATTTTTTATTTTGTTTTGCTCGGCTATCAAATAAGAAAAGCAACACACGTTGAAATCCAAATGTTAATAAATAAATAAAAATAATAATTCTATATTAGGAAAGAAAAATGACAATAAATACATACCTGAAGCAAAATCAATAAATTGACATTAGAAATATAATAAAAGTTACTGTGAATGTAAATCTATGTGCATGAAATAATGTCTATAGCAAATCAAAAGCAGAAAAACAGTGAGGCAAATGTGCAAATAAATAGGAAAACGTCTATTAGAAAATGCAAATTAAACCAATATCGCACAATTGCAATCTGCAAGAAATGTTTTGCATTGATGAAATCGGAAGTAAACACCAGTAGGCCAGCATGTCATTACACATGCACAACTATATACATACATACATAAAAATAAATGAACTGCGAAGCAAGAAATTAAAAACACGGGCAAAAAACTAATAGCAGTGTAGGGGAAGCGATTGTGATTACACGCACACTCTAGCATGCACACACATACAACACAAACATACCCAGCAGGAAAGCAGTTTCAAATGAATAAATATGTATGCATATAGAATAAAATATTTATTTATTTATTGAGATAAAATATAATTCAAAATAAGGCAAACTGCTGCAAAGGTTATCGGCACAGAATAAAATATATATTGTACCATCTAAGCACATAATCTGTGCGTCTTCCTAATACTAGCGCTCTATTCCAGGCGCAAGTATAGTCAAAAGGGGAAACTTGTAGGCCACTAATCGCACACCTCTCTTTTCAGGGCAATATCGCAATTATTTCCGATAGTCAAGCTGCAATCCAGACACCGGATTCGGCTACAACAACCTCTATATTGATGGAACAAAGCAAGTATAGTTTCAGCTCCTAGAGCGTAAGCCATAACATTTCCTTAATCTGGGTCGCGTAGCATCCGAACATTGGAGGAAACGAAAAAGTGGACGAACTGGCAGAAGGGGATCTGTCCTGAATAACATTCTAGCAGAATCGGTATTCATACCTTTGGGTGCAAACAAGAATGCAATCTTCTCAAATATCTACGAATCACGGATTGTATTTATAGTTGGAGGCATCAGACAACCAGGAAATTTAGCAGACCGTTATCGCCCACCTACAACCACAAGCAAACGTTAAAATTCACAAATATGAAACGAAGGGAGGTCTGTTCCATGACAGTCGGTTCTACGTTACCGGAATGACCCGAATTTATATTCGGCCAAGGACTGTTACTCCAGCAGCATTCCACGTACATGTATGGGGAATGTTTATGCTGCTACAACAACAACAATAACAACAACATCAACAATAAGGGATGTCTGTAGCGTCACGGCAGTGATAACTGCCTTCTGGCTCATAGAACAGCAGACAGCTCAAATGGGCATCTCTTACCATATATTCTTCCATAGTTTTAATCAGCCGTAAAAAAAGGAAACTATTTTCCACTTTCTCTGTGTATGTCCTGCCCTATGGAAGGTAAGATTGGTAACCTTTGTACCCTCTTCTTTTCAAAATGCTTCAGCTAGGCACGATTCTCTTTTAAACCGTAAGAAAACATTGGGTTTAGGGTTTCCTTTGACCATACTGAACTAAGGTGTTTTCCGCTTTTCAAGATTGTCTTTGGGTTGATTTTGAGAGTTGCACAATCGAACCTGTTCGTAATTATGCTTACAAGTCTTTGAAGACGGTCGTAAGAATCCTTTGCTTGTTTTTGGAAGATTTGCAACGTGTTGGAAAATTTTAAGGTTACACCCTTTCTTTGATATTTTCTCTCGGTGTAGGTCTTTTACTCTTCTGTTTTCTACTAAACTCTTCTTTATTGGTGTATTGCCGCACTGTCAGAAAGAGCTCGGGTTCTATTAGTGTAGCTGAAGATGCCCTTGTAGCCAATCTATAGGCTTCTTCGTTCTCCCTAATGCCATGTAGCTCAGGATTTGTGGAAGGTGAATAGGATTGGACGTTCAACATTTTCACGGCTATGCTATTTTACTTCAAAGGACGATAGAGCCAAGTAACATTCAACACCTAGAAAGGCAATGTATTCATTACAGTAGTTTCAGACTGATGGCTTATACCTTGAAGAGTTTGCAAACGGCACCGACATTTTTCTCCTACGACTAATGTTTTCTGCCTCCAGAAGATCTTTTGGAAAATGAAATTTTTTTGAGGTGTTTGGCCGAGCTCCTCTTCCTATTTGTGGCGTGCGTCTTGATTTTGTTCCATAAATGGAAATTCGTATGAATTAAAAAAAAAAAACAAATCATCTTCTTGTCCAACTCGCGCCAGTAACTTACTGAGCATACTTTGAAGACGTGTATGCCTCTATTCGCAACATGAGATCTCCTCTTGTAAGTTAAGGTTTTTCCTGCTGGGTTAGAGCTTTTAGAACAATTCTACAAATGCATATATGTATGTATGTGCACATATACATGGGGAGTTGTGTGGTTTTATAGGAAACACACAGACTGTCAGGCAGACAAACAGATAAACAAGCAGACAAGGTTGGCAGAGCGCCAGCAAAAGCAACTACAAAAAAGGTAACAACAACAACAAATTTTGTACACACACATATACATAGCACTTATATACTTGCAGGCAGGCAGACTGATTTTATTGCAAATGAATTTTATTTGAGATAATATTTTCTCTTCTGTTTGTGTCTATTTTCATCTTCCGATGTTGTGCTCAATGCATTATTGCTGTTTGTTTTGACAACATTCTTTCTTTAAAATTAGATTTTCGTTTGCTTCTGATGAACATTCCTTCATTACCATTAGTGCCTGAAATTGCCATTGCTGCTGCTTTTACAAATGCCAATGCCAAGGCGAGCAGAGCCGAGTGACTATTTGAAAAGTGGGCGGTTGAGGCGATGAATTGAGAGTCAATTAAAATGTGTGAAAAATAAAATAAAAGTGAGTGCACTACATCTTGTGTATTTATGATAATGATCTGCTACGAAAGAGTGACATTTCCTTAAATCTTTCCAAATCAAAGGAACGATCCAACCAGAGAAAATTAATTAAAAATTACAATCAACTTAGTAGTTTTTTGATTTTAATTTTTCTGTATACACAGACTTTGTGAATTTTGTAAATTTATTACAAATATTAGAATTATCTTAACAATCTCCCACGAAGTAAGAACTAAGATACTATTTTTGCTGATCAAACTATTCAGTTATGACAACTTGGTTTTCTTGGGATTCAGCAATTTTATTGACCGCAATGTCCTGCCAACGATTATCCACATCGCAACTGCATTTTTACTAGCCCTATCTGGCGCTTACACACTTTTTGGGTGTTTGGCCCAGCTCCTCCTCCTATTTGTGGTGTGCGTCCTGATGTTGTTCCACAAATGGAGAGGCCTACAGTTTTTAGCCGACTTTGAACAGCAAATATTTTTATGAGGAGATTTTTTATGGCGGAAATATACTTGGAAGATTGCCATTGCCTAGCGAGGTGCGACCGTTATTACAAAAAACTTGTTCTATCATTTTGGCGTTTCATGTACGGAGATCCGAACCTACGCACTTTCCAATGCTAGTCCAACCATTCGGCTACGCGAACACAAATTGGAAACGCATAGTAGTGGAGCGATCGGAGTGGAGAGCCGCAGTTGTGGATGCAATGGTGTGCACGAGGCTGTAGGCTAATGATGATGATATTAGAGTTGCCAAATGTTTTGAGTTTTTGCCAGATGTGGACAGATCTATTATGGATACGTGAACTGCCAGGAAAGTGTGTATCTAATAGGAGATTAAGAAATTCCCTAGTAGACATGGTCCACGACCTGCCCGGCCTTTTCACAGAACTTGGGGACATGGATGTTACTATTCTTAGCTTGGAAGTTTCCGTACACCCATCAACTGAGCACAAAAATTTCGCCCGAACTACTTTTAAAAACATTTTTATAGACTCCAAGGCTATCGTTACGACGTTCCCAATTGTCTGCCAGACCAGTGACTTTAGCACGGTTTAACAATCTGTTACAGTCTTTCCTAAGCGTATGTAGTTCTTGTGATCAAGAAGGTAATTCTTGTCTCCCTGTGCTCTTCTTGAATAAGGGGCAGGTCGCATCAAGCGCCTTGTTGTAGCTACTGGTGAGTTTTTCTACTATTTGGTTGTTGTTGTTGTTGTAGAAGCCTAAACATTCCCCATATTGACGTGAGGGGAATGCTGCTGGAATAAGAGTCCTTGCCCGGATATAAATCCGGGTAGTTTCGGTAACGTAGAACCGACTGTCGTGGAAACGGCTACTTGGTTGAGGTAGGTGTTTGTCTCTACACTCTGCATAGGCGCCTCATCAAGTGATTTCATAAAGGTAGTTCTGTACAATACCCAATTGGTCTGCCTAATATTTCTACGAAATATCAGAACTGGTGGGGAGTCTAAAAGATTAAACTCAATATCTAGCAATCTATTAAGGTAGAGATAACATCTGAGACCAATGTGATATCTCTTTTCTTTCTCTAGTGACAAAAGTCGGTTCCTCAGCTATGCTACAAATGAGTAATCTGGTACCCAGTATAGATTCTGCAAGTAATTCACCCTTTTCATTTATGTCGCTACTTCCCTACCGGGAATGGTGAGCGGTGAGCAACGCCTCCAACAATCAGCACGACTTTAAGTTTATTGAAAAAAATACAAAAAAAAATTTCAATGAAGAATTGCGTAAAAATGTCAACCATTCTCCTGTTTCAAAATTTTTTTCATTTTTTTCTACTACGCACAAAATCTAATCAAATTAAATTAGAAGGTCTGGCAACCCTACATATATTAAGCCATTTCATAGTGAAGACTGATAGAAATTATGCAGAAATATAAGCCAAAGAGAACTGCATAAACATACTGACATATCTGGTGACAAAAGTATTTGCTTACGCTACCAATAATATTTACGTATACGTATAGGATGACCAACAGGTGGTTCTCGCCTCAGGCAAAGGCGCAAGCAAATGTACGTAATTTACAAAAAAAGTATTACCTACCCATTTGCTTACATACGCATGAAGAAAAAGTTAATTTCAAAAGTTATGTATAAAACTTTGCTATTTTTATATAAATAGACACATATACTTACATATATACACATAGTACACACATATACGTGTACATACAAGTTTTTGCGTTTTCTATTGTCTTTGTTTTTGTTTGTGTTATAACTACCAGAAAAGCGCGCGCGGTCGTTATACACAGTAATTTTACCTTTTGTTTGCTCGTTTTTAAATACCTATAGTTAATTGAGAGGCAGGCAAAAATATTGAAAATAGATGTATATGTAAATATACAGTCTGTTTGATGGAAGCGTGACAGGCAAAAGTCAAGTTTAGAGTTCTTTTATGAAAAAAATGTAAATGCTGCTAAATAGGTGTACCCCTTTTCGCAATACGCGTGATGCAATTACTAAGTTTTGGGAGAAGCTTAGAGAGCCTACGTTGATTCTACAAAATGACTTCCATGAGCATGAAAAACGACTCTATAGGTCCAAAAAAGGTCACGTGTATCTGTAGCAAAATAATTGAAGAAATCGAAAACGTTCATAAATAAATAGGTTTAACGGTATACCGAATTTTAAAATGTTTTCGACTTTGTTTGACGACGTCAAATATACTTTACCAAAGCAAGAAGCAAGCCAGATTTTTCCAATCAAATTGATTTGCTTGTGACAAAGCCGAACTTATCGTTGGGTGCAGCCGAAGCAATTTTATGGAAAAGGGGGTTTCTGCATCTACAGACACGATTCGAGGATGTTTTCGTGCAGAAGGCCTCACATTGAAGAAACCGCTTTTCTCATTATCATACATTGAAAATGAACTTTATTGCCTTAGTCCATATTCAATTCCAGAATGGAATAAGTGGACGAACCTAATATTCTTGAGTGAATCTACCTTTTAGGGGAATAGTTGCATACGTCGATCCTGCTGATAATCCACAACTTCAAGCAAATGTCAAGCATCCATTTAAGGTTCATGTTTGTGACTGCTTCTACGAAGAATGGATTTGGCCGTTCATTTCTGTTTACCGCCAAATCGCATACAGTTTTGCTGAATAAAATTTACCAAGAAGCATTATTGGCATCAGCTGTGAAGCTATTTGGAAGAACTAGCCAATCTTGTGTTTTACAAAAGGTCTACGATCCGAAGTATTGAGGCCGAAGTTGTATGGAGTGGAAACAGCAAAATGGGGATTGATATGTTGGATTGGCTTCCACAGTAGCCTGATGCCAACCTTATTGAAAATGTTTGGGCAAGAGTTAAGCAAAAACTTAAAGAAGAAGAAATATGCACGTGCAAATAGTCAATCAAGTCAAATTCGGCAATTTTGTGGCCGATGCGTAGAAATCAACACAAAGTAGGACTCAAAGCTGTGCAGCCATTATAGCTAATGGCGGTGCCTATAAATTTTATTGCATATTAAATATTTCATTTCTATTTTATTTTTTATTTTTATTTTAAAAAGCTTACATGATAAACCATATTTGGTAAACCGAAGCAAACGTAGCGCTAGCAGCAGATACTTTCGGCTGGCTAGTGACGTGTTTTGGCTCAGATGAATACTAAATATTATCAGTCCATGCAATGCAATTTGTCAGCATCGAATTGGTAAAATAGTTTCCAAATTATGGCGTTTACGCTTCCATTAAACCGACTGTACATGCATAAGTGCAAACAAATAATTACCAGCTGATAACCATTTTATGCTTCAAGCTTCATTATTTTAAAACTTTTTGTTGGTTACCTGATTTCTTTTTTATACTTTTCTTTTCTACTTTTTTTTTACTTTTTTTTCTTATATTTGTTAACAATTTATTTTCTAGTTTTTACTCAGTCACTTTTATGTGTGTATATGTATGCTTGTATCTGTAGTTACACCCTGCGGCCAAATTTTTAGGCAAAAATGTTGTTTTCATTCGTTTGCTGTCAAATTTTTTGCTGCGCTTGTGCTTTTTAATCGTTTTTATTTCTTTTGCAATTTACCTGGTATTTTATATTTGTTACTGTTTTTGCACTCTAAATATTTCTTCAACGAGTTTTATCAGTACAGCATAGCACCTTTTGTGGGTTTGCTATTGTTTCGCTGTGGAGTGATGCTTGTACGTTGTTTAGGGTGACTTATTTATATTGAAACTCGCGTGTATGTGCGTCTTAATATCCGGGTCTGGAGTCTTGTGATTCTTGTTATACTCTTTCATTATACATAGTTATGTATGTATGATATTTAAGTACGCATTTGTGCGCTTATTTTTATTAACCGCAGGCGTTGGTACTTAAACCACTTTGGCATTTGCGAAAATCATCACAATTTTTCAAGAGTTGTAATATTTTTTTTTTTTAATTTTTTAAGATTAGTCTAACATTTAAGTTTATGTAAATAGTGCCTTAGGGCTTTCTAGAAACGTTCTACCTGAAGATACGAGTATGCACCCCGCTTTATAGCGGACCCTAATGACCTTTCTCTGCTCTCCATGCGCAGCGCATGCTTGTATGAATTGTAAAGAAGGCTTGACTGACATGTAAAATGCGTAGGGCTAAGGTGTATGGCTAAGGTGTTCGTCGAAGGTGATTTGAATGGTTGTGATATTATCGCATGAATGTGGAAATTTTCCAATTTTGAGCTAATGGGTAGACTTGAGTAACCTTTGGATGTTCTATGTTATACAAAAATTCAGAACCACAGATACTTTTTTATATTAAAAACGGCACCTTCTAAATCTACGAGGTTCGGTGTATTCATATTAGTTTGGGGAAAAAGAAATCCATTATTTTCTCGCTAGATGGCTATATTAATCGATATTTCATAAAGCAGCGATCAAACACGTTGAAATTTATGCTTATTGCCAAGGTGGAATTTTGCAATGGAAAAACTATTTTGCTGTGTTTTTTTCCTTCTATTCAGTTGTGAATTACAGGGTGTTAACAGTGGAAGTCAACAAAGAGAAAATCGGGTACATTATACAGTTTTTCTTTGATAAAGGCGAAAGTGCAAGCCAGGCCGCTGAAATTATGAATGGTGTTTATGGTGTCGATACTACAACAGCTTAACGTGCAATTTTGGTTTCGTCGATTCCATTCAGCCTTTTTTCATTTTAAAGAAAAAGTCGATATTGTCGAAAATGTCGATAAAATCACTGAAATAATCGAAGTTGACCGGCATATTAGTAGTCGTAGCATCACCCAGGGACTAAAGATCGACCATAAAATGGTTGTAAGCCGTTTGCGCAAAGCTGGATTCAAAAAGAAGCCACACCAAAAAATATGATGCAACTAATTCCCATTCGCGAAGCCGTGGTTAAACGGCATGAAATCGACACATTTCTTAAACGGATGGTGACTGGCGATAAGAAATGGGTTGCATACGATAATATTGTATGAAAACGATCGAGGTTAAAATGTGACGAAGCCACGCAAACAATGGTCAAACCAGAACCTAACGGCCAGAAAAGTTCTACTGTGTATTTAGTGGGGCTTGAAAGGAATCATTTATTATGAGTTGCTTTCGTATGGCCAAACACTAAATTCAGATCTCTCCCTCTGAATACAGAACTCTACAATAACTGTACCATTTGAAGCTAGCGATTGACCAGAAACGGCCCCAATTGACCAATAGAAGAGGTGTTGTGTTCCATTAGAACCTGCACAAACATCTGTAGTGCCTCCGGGGAAAAATTCCCGGACTCTGCACAAACATCTGTAGTGACTCCGGGAAAAAATTCCGGGTGCGTGGTTGAGAAGCTTTGGATGCATTCACCATATAGTTCGGACCTGGCACCAAGCGATTACCATTTTTTTTTCTCTAATTTCAAAACTTAATGGGTGATAAGAAATTAGTATCAAAAGAAGATTGTAAACATAATGAATGAAGTGAAATATGGACGTATATAAATGGTAGAAAAGGCGGGCGGCAAGGGCTTTTATGGTGCATAAAGTGTTAAAAAATAGTTACTAAGTTTGCTAAAGAAAGGATATTGCTATCAATTTGTGGGCTTTTGTTTTCTATTCCACATATATACATGCATATATACATACATATATATCACATTGAAATGCTCAAATACAGCATTACTCATCTCTCGCCACCTATTCTAAGCCGCTGCTAATTGTAAACCGCTACTAATTCTAATCAAGTGATCAAGGTTTTAATGTTTCTAAGAAAATACGATTTTTCCATAAAGACTATCTTTGTTTACAATAATATCACTATGCACTTGCATTGTTTGTGATTTGCGCTGAAACATGCTGACGTCCAACTCTGGGAAAAATTAATTAGTTTTATTATTTATTTTAGCTTTTATTACTATGAAATTTAGTAAATGGAATTTTCTAACCACGCAGCTTATAAAGGGTGATCAGATTGGAGGTACTTCTTCCAATAGTGTTGTTTTGGTAGATCACGCGTCACTACTGTCAAACTAAATACATTGTTTTTTCAGTATATATAGTTTTCGCAGCATTCAATAATGTTTACAAATAGTAAAATTGTATTACGAAAATCGACGCGCGTTAAAAGTGTTCATCGCGCGCTCAGGACAACTTATGGTGTTTAGCGATGAGGCCCATTTTTAGCTTAATGGCTACGTCAATAAGCAAAATTGCCATATTTGGGCTGAAGAGCAACGTGAAGCCATTCATTGAAAACAACCGTTTGGTGTGGCCTATGGGCTAAAGAAATCATCGGCGCATATTTTTTCAAAGACGAGTATTACGCCAGTGTAGCAGTGAACACCATAGCGCCATGATAAATGACTTTTTGATGCCGGAAATCAAAGCCCGTGATTATCATAATATTTGGTTCTACTTGCCATATAAAAAAGTGAAGCAATGGATTTACTGCGTCGTCGTTTCGGTGACCAAATTATCTCTCGTCTCGGACCAGCGGCTTGGCTACCTTTGCACTCTTATTTGTGGTGGTATGTAAAGTCTAAATGCTTTGTGGATAAACCAGCATCGATTGAGGCATTGGAAGCCTAAAAGCCTAAAGTTATTCACGAGATACCGACCGAAGACCTCCTGCGAGACGCGAGTCATTTAAAATTAGTGTTTAAGGATGGGCGAGTTACGGCGCGGTTGCGGCCAAAACTTGAAAGAGATTATCTTTAAAAAACGAATGTCACGAAAATAATAAAGATTGCCCAATCAATTTGACTTTTCGTTGTTTTATTTCAATTTAAAATCCGATACCTCTAAATGGATCACCCTTTATATGCTGTTTTTATGATTTTACAATGGAATCTATCTCCAAAAACTCGAGTAATGTTAAGAGATCTGCAAACAGGTTCTTAAAAATCATTTTCAGAAATTACAAATGCTACAAAAAGGCAGGAGTTCAATTTTTGTACATTATATTGTTTTTTTATATGCGAGTATATATACTTAGTACATATATTCATATGTATGTTTATATTTTAATCGTATTTATATATATGCACTTTTTACATATATTTTATATACATTTTTTAACGCTGATTGAGATTTCTAAAAATATTTGCAACACGGTATACTTCTCAAATAATCCTTTACTGAGCAAAATATTTTTGTAGAAGTCACAAAATATACTAAATTTTATAATCTGTTTGGAAAATTTAGTAACCTTTATTTAGCAGACACCTTATTGTGCATACACATATACTGACATACATACACACTTACATACGTATGTGTGCTCCTATCTTTATCAATCCTGTAGCATCCCATGAATGAATCACTCAGCGAGAGGCTCATATGAAAAACATCGCAAGCGCTCACGTACAACAATTATGTATGAACTCACATGTGCCTATATATAGTGTCGTTATGCCTATGCATATACATACATATGCTTGCGTACATTTGTCTGTATCTTTATACTATCTCTTGGCGCTTTACCAACACTCCAAAGTTATTTTATAACGCTGCGCTTCGGACAATGAAAGCGAAAACTTATGCAAATATTTGCTTGAAAATATCTGTTTTGTGCTAGATTTAAAACATACAACTAGGCAAGCTTTCAAGTACGAGTCAAAAAACGCAAAAGTGAAGATAAATAACTGAGAAAGGCGTGTTAAGTACGATATGTGTATGCATGTGCATGCCACATACATATGTACGTACTATGTGCAAATAGTCTGTGCTTAAGGGTGTGCCAAATTGTATGGAATAAAATGTTGATATCCTGCATCAGCGAAAATCAGAAATCTTGAAAGATTTCAAGCATTTTTTGCTAAGCAGCAAATGTTGTGAGCATAAAATTTATTTTCAATATTATGGAAAATTGATAACATAACACATATATATATATATAATTGGCATGTACACATTTTTGGATGTTTGGCCGTGCTCCTCCTCCTATTTGTGGCGTGCGTCTTGATGTTGTTCCACAAATGGAGGGACCTACAGTTTTAAGCCGACTCCGAACGGCAGATATTTTTTATTAAGAGCTTTTTCATGGCAGAAATACACTCGGAGGTTTGAAATTGCACTGCAGAGGTGCGCCCGCTATTAGAAAAAACTTTTTCTTCATTTTGGTATTTCACCGAGATTCGAGCCTACGTTCTTTCTCATTCGGCTACGGTGGAGTTAAATAAATGTTTTAAAGGTTAACCAAGTTTCTAAATTACTAGGATGGGGTTTTTGCTTTTTAATGGAAATTCCTTAAAACGATACAATTTTCATATTTTGCACTCGACCATTATGCTCTTTAAAACTCCGACTCACCCTAATGAGCGCATACTAATATATACACATGCATACATATATGAATATGACAGAAAAAATATGAGAAAAAGGAGTAGAAGCCCGTGAGTGACTGGAGTAAAAATATAAGCATGCAAATGGTTGTAAAGAGTGAGGAGAGATAACGAACTGGTAATTACGCTGAAAAGTGTGCAAAGTGATTAGCCACATTTCTCTCAAAAAATACACGTGAACTACTGTTGTTTTTTTTCTTTACTATGTAACGTTATAAATATGAGTGTCAGGCGAAGTTAGACAGAAATATGGTTTTGGTTTTGAAGAAGTACGCGAATTTGTTATAAGTAATAACTAAATATTTTTATGTAAGTCTGATAATAGGAGTGTTGGTACATACATATATATGTATACGTGTGCATGCTTTGTATGTATTAGTAGATTACTGGTTTGTAATGAAGTGTGCCCGAATTGCGGAAATTACAGGGCTAACTTATGAATTGCGTGTTTCTAATTTTTCGATAATAATAATGTAATTTTTAAATTGTTGTAAAAATAAAAAAAATTAACAAACAAAATATTATATAAAACCTTTCGACTGATGAATCTATCGATAAAACGTTAAATTAAAACATAAATTACTAGAAAAATAAATAATTCAGAAGTATTATAATATTTAAACAAAATATTTTACTTTGTTTGAAACTTAGCTCATGCAATCATAAAAGCATTTAATCTAAATTTAACATCTCATGAGATGCACCTTTTCAGTTTGGTTAAAATTCACCGAACAACTAAGGCCGAGCAAAACACATAAAAATTCTAAAAAATTTAAATTAATTTAAAATTATAATAAAAATAATAATTTAAAATTATAATGAAAATATTAATTTAAAATTATAATAATAATAAATAAATTTAAAACTCTTTTAAATTTTGGAAATCTTTAAATTTTTTCACATTTTAATTAAATTTAAAAATCTTTAAATTTTTTGTACTTTCAATTGGATTTAGCTTTAGGTGTAGTTATAGGTACATTTAAAAGTTGTAAAATTTTTTCAAATTATCATTGCAAACAGCCTGTTTTTGCAAAAATGGTACAATTTATGTATTTATTAAGTATATGGTTTCAAGTTGAGGCCCTTTGTTCTTCCTAGGAGCCACGGAAAATATAAAACTATACGGCTTAACAACTTTACAGACTGCATAGAGTACAAAATAACTAAAAACGATTTCAAATAATTCATTATATTAAAAATCAAAAAAAATATGAAAAATAGTAATTCAAGGAATTTAAAAGATAAAAAAAAACAACCTTTGTGAGGGCAAATTCAAGCGGTGCAGTATTGCTTATGGCATTAAATTCCCGAATAATACGATAAATAGGAGCATTACTGGCTTATTCTGTTTTTACATACCTACAAAGTGTTAGAAAATTACGAAGAAATTGCTTGAAGTCATTAAATCTAAACCGTTCTAAGAAATAAGCATAATCAATAACACGAACGGATCTGCAGCCATCAGCGACTTAAGACTTAACAGCAGTAGACGAGAGGAATACGGCGTGTAAGCGATGTGTAAAGTTTAAAAAGCGAAGTGCGCGGTGCGTGAGACAAATGAGACCAGTTTTCTGAACACATTCTACGCAATCTATGGCCACCTCCAAATGAACACCTCATACTACAAATGCGACTACTGAGCCGCTGAGGTAAATAATAACTTAAATTTATATGGATCTGCAAAGTTAGAGGCGAAACGTCTTACAAAGTGCAACAGGGCGTAGACTGCCGATAGCCCTCACAGCTAGTGCTTAAGTAATTATAATTTTAATTGTAATTAATCTAATAAATAAATAAAAAAATACTAATTAATGCGTTTTTTGAAAGAAAATCTTTTATGAAACCCTACGGTAGGTTTTTTCAACTCACCGCTACACTTCAGGGCATTTAGAGATATGTAAGTAGGCAGTGTATTGAAAATCTTCGATAAAGTTACCTGGGAGTTGAGTCCACATTCACATTCACTAATGAATGTTTCTGAGCATTGAGATAACTCTTTGGTCGAAATTATGAAAGCACAAAAATATTGTAGCTTCAGTTCAAAATACGAACATTGTGGATAAATTTGGTCTGTACACTTTAAAGGTCCAATTAACTCAAGAGGTGTATCCTTTTTGATCATTTAAGATCTCAAGCACAGTATAGAAGGCGGCGAAATTGTTGACGTTCTGATCGATATGTGTAGAAGGGTTCGAACTGATGTGCGAAAACTGCCTCCAAAAAGTTCAAATTCAGCCAAATGGGCGATATCGAATTCCATACTTAAATTTGACAATTATGCTAGGAAACCTGTAATTCTGTAAGTATGTACAATAGTCAACTGATAGACAAATTTGTGATAATCAAGATTTCTGTATTGGTGTAGGTTGTTCTAATCAAAACATTGCCATGGTTAGTGAGAGTATCAATTAGAGGCCTTATCACATATTTACCAGAACCGAACGCAACTTTGGAGCGCATTGTTAGCTTACGGTCAGTTTACGTGTTTCATGGGGAATGCGGATGGTAAGATTCTCGTTAGTGTGAGATAATAAGCAAATCGCAAACGATGCCGTATATTTGTAGTTTCAATAGGGTAGCAAACATTCTAATAACCCCGATTTACACAGGGAAACATTTAGAAGAGCACATTTTGTTCGTGGGAGAAGAACGGACGCGGAAGTGAAAGCGGTTTTTGTTACCCGTACGGCAACACGCTTTGTGCTACATATTCGTGTTGTCAAACTTAAAGAAATAAACATCAAACGGAACTAATGTTACCGAAAACAATTTTGCCTGTATGGTCGCGAATGAAAGAGCACAAGAGAATTTCCAGTGTCTCCCTTCCAGATGTCTCTGTGTGTAAATCGGGACATAGCGAACGAAATAATGGAGTTGTTATTTGTGCCATCTTATCGGTCAAGAGTTGTGAGTGAATTTCTATTACAAAGGCAAATTATTTGGTTACACAATTCATCGTATTTACAGATTTACTACCGTGTGACTACTATTTATTTCCGAAACTGTATTTAGCGATGACAGGAAAACTGTAAAAAGCCATCGGTGCCGATGGTCTAACATCCTAAGCAACATTTCTCAACTGAAGACTTCGAAAAGCGTGTTAAAACTGTGTATCGAAGCAGAAAGCGAAGATATTGATTTATAAAAAACTTTTGTTCGAAATACCTCGTTAGCAGCTACATTTTTTATGAAATAATTTCTTTCAACTTAACTAATGTAATAGCATTAACCGAAGCGGACTTTAAATATGTTGCCTCGAAATATCTCAGCACTTTACTAATAAACATTTAAAATATAAAACAAATCGGACGATAAATACAAAGTTTAGAAATATTTCTACTTCAGCGGCATATGACTTTTTGCGCTGCTACTCCCTACTATATAATATATATTTTTTTATTTTTCTAAGTAAATAATTAAATAAATATTTGAAGCTCAATATTTAAATACAAATATTAATGTTTGTATATTCAAAAACTTACCCTCAAAGGCGCGTACAACAGCGCAACAGTTTGTTGTTTAGTTGCCACAAATGTGAATTCGCCGAAAACGGGATATTACAAAACTGAGCGTTGTATTTGTCTTTACCGCTGTTTTATTTTCATTTAACTATGAATTCTCATATATTTTCTTTGATTTTTTATAGTGATGAGTTTTTGGAACTCTGGAAAATATGATTTTTTAATAAGTAAAATTTCGTTTTGAAAATTGTTACTTTATAATTTTATCATAAAACGCGTTTTCATGTGTGTTTTAAGCTGCGAGGTTTAGAGTTCACTGAACAAAGAAAAACAAAGTCTCTGCACAAAGGTTTTTTAATACTTTTTTTAATATTTTTATTTATATTTTTTTGTGTCTTTCTCAAATTTGTTACACAAGTGAAAGTATATATTTTTAACTATTTTTTGCGCGTATGCTTCTTATTTATTTGAATTCCAACTATTTTGAGTTTACTTCTTTTCAAATACAAAATTTTAGGGGGCGAATAATTTACATTTCCGTTGTACGTTTTAAACGCCAAAATCGAGGGAAACAAGTTTTTTGTAAAAAATAGTACGCGTTTTTCCTGTTGCGTTTTTCTGTTGTCGCAACCGAAATTCGTTGAACGGAAAATCTTATTGGCACCAGCCTTCGTTGTCGTCGCCGCCGTAGCGCCTCGTTTCTAAAACTTTAGCTGTAGACTTAGCTTTCGCATATATAAACAGTAGCTTTTTTTTTTTGAAAAAGGAAGTGCACGAACTGCTTTTTGATTTGAAAACCAAAACAAAAACACTTTAAAAATTATTTTTGCTTTATTTTCTCAACTTGTTTTTTAATTGCATTTGTATTTCAGAATGATTTTTGTTTTTAATAACTCAGTAGTAGTAGTATTGTTGTATAATCAATTTTTATAAGTACTGCACAACCGTAAAATACGCATAAGAGCAAAACACGACCAACTCGAAAACAGACCAAAACGGTATTGAAACCTCAGATACGTTTTAACTTCGCAGATAGTTTTGCGGTAATAAAGCTAACTGCTGCAACTACAGTAGCAGAGGCTACTGTGCTGCTGCTGGGCGCTCGTGGCTTTGCGCTGGGCGCTCGTGTGTGCCGCAGAGATCACTCACTGCAGTTGCGCCTGCAGCTGCGCCGTCTATGACGGTGACGGTGTCGGTGGCTGTGGCTACAGCGACTGATGCCGATAATGATGTTCTGCGCACACGACGTACATTAAGCCCAGTTAGCACACAAAGTCAACGTCAACGATGGTGACGACAACGAAACAGCGACCAAGTTGACGAAGAAGCTAGTAACCGATAGACGGATACTGTAACACCACGGCGGCAACAACAATCAACCAAGACGTTGGTCGTGGTTACCTCGCGAAGTTCACTTCATTGTCACTTTACTTAATTTTTATAACAACAAATACAAAGAAAAAAGCAAAAAAAAAAACAAAAAAAAATAACACATCACAATCCACTCCACCCGCTCACTCACTCATTCGCTTCAATCACCGCGATCGCCGAAACGACAAACAACGCTCGTATGCGTAGAGATTTCGTTGTCGTTGTTCGGTTCGACTTGTTGGGGTGGTGATGGCGGAGCTGATAATTTGCACTTTGCCGACTACGTTTGATGTGATGATGCGAATACACTAAACTTAACTCGCGAGTTTGTTTTTTACGTTTTTATTGTTGTTTGTATATATAAACACGCGTTGTTGTTCTTATTGTAGTTGCGTCTTTTTTTCTCCTTGCTTACTACGTACGATTTTTCAGGTGTCGCTGCTACTAAAACTCGACTGCGACTGAGAACGCTCAGTTATGGAATGATGTTGGCTCAAAACTGGACACAACGTTATATTTAAGTACTCCGTTCCGATCGAGCCAACCGAATGCCAAATACTCACTTCGGCATTTAACTTCTCGCTCGAATGTTCGTATGACCACTTACACGACCCCAACACGACAACTACGACGTTACGTTGATTAACAATGGCGGCAGCACCGTTTAAGCTGGATCCTGTTCGCCACAAGTAGTTACCAACAACGCAACCAATGCTGCGGCTCTGCACGTGATGAGCTGCTGTTCAGCGCTGCTGCTTCATGTGGGGGAGCGCTACCTCAAGGGCGTCTCTGGTATTGGTGCAGCAACAGCAGCGCCGTAAAAGAGCAGCAGTTGTTAAGAGCGAAGCTGAAGAGAGCGTGTGCATGTCATATTGTATGAGTATTAGCAAGTGGAGAGCGTTGAAGAATGAGCTTTGACGGTGGCTTAATTGCCATACCTGGCTCTAATATGTGTGTGAAGTGTGAGTAGACTTAAATGGTAACTTCTCGGCGGTTATCACGCTCAGCGATTAAACTGTGCACGCCTTTTAACCAATCATATTCGCATTTTTACTGGTCTCACGTTTGGAAATATATGAGTATGTACATATGTGGGTATGCGAGTGAATATTATAATAATACGGAACTGTTGAAAAGAAAGTTCAGGAATGAGTTAAATATTTGATACTTCTATATACATACATACATGTGTGTGTACACATGGATTTGGACATTTTTCAAAGCAAAATATATGAAAAAGATCTTTCAAATATTTTCGTTTTTGGCGCAAATATTTATAAATTTTTAGGAGAACAGCAGTGTAATATAAATATTTGGCTGACTTTAAGGGTGATATAAAAATTAATACAATTACTCCAATTAATTTTAATACCTCAAAAGTACAAGTATAAGTGTACTTTAAATTCTTTAAATTAAATATTGAATATATTTTAAGTTAATTAAAATTTTAAATTCATTTATCTCGAGGCGCTATATCCACCTCAAATGTTGCTATGGTATTTAAAACATCAGTGTTTATAGCCGGCCCCACCAAATGTTTTCATTTTTATAACCTCGGTTTTTATGTAAAATCGAATATAAAATTATACTTTTCGGTAATCAGGAGCAGGACAATGGCACAGAGGGTGCAAGATTGTCTCTTCCTCTTCCTCATCAAGACAACTTCTATAGAAGTCATGTGTTTGCACATTCATCCTTTGGGCGTGTGTACCCAGATTGTGTGCTAATACTGTGTTTATTTTGGCTTAGCAGAGATTCTGTGCGTTTAGCACTGAGAGTCGGCCACAATTGACGGGCGAGTTTGCAGGTGGCTTCGTTGCGCCTTCTTTCGTTTGCTTTCCTTATGATTTCTTCAAGGATGAGTCGCTTACATGTTTGTAAGGGTATCCCTATGTCTTTGTCTATGTACTCAACGGTCAATTTGGTGCCGAATCTCGCTAGTTCATCGGCTCTACAGTTACCCTCAATGACGCGATCTCGTTAAGGGATGTGTGGCATTTAATGGCTACCTTGGAGTCTGTCACCTATTTTGTGAGGGATTTTATCGCCGCTTGGCTATCAGTAAAACTGTAGATGCTATTTCCAGATATCGCATCACACTGTACCAGTGTCGCGGCTTTCATTATTGCCATCACTTCAGCCTGAAGAACACTACAGAAGTAAGGGGGCGAAAATTGAGGGAGATCCACAGATGGTCGGAGTATACACCTCCCCCCACCCTGCCCTCGACCTTTGAGTCATCTGTGTAAACATGAAGGGACTGGCCCTGCCTTACATCGTCCCGTTCCCACTCTTCCCTTCAGGGTCGTAAATGCTGTAATGGCAAGTGCATAGCCCACGAATCCGGGAAGCTCCGAGGTGCAAGCCAGGATTTTGCCGTGACCGTACTGGTAATTTAACCATTGTTTCTGCAACATAACCCATTGGCAATGGCTTACTATTGTTACTGCTGGAGATAAGTTCAATGATGAGGCGTTACTCAGATATGCCAGTAATCTTGCTACTGTTGCAGCAGCTGTTGGTGTTCGAGCTGCTACCGAAAAGAAAAAGAGGCAAAAGGTGTCGATAATACGGGCTTGCCTTCCGCGATTAAAGAGAATAATTTTTCCAATTTTACCTTCGGAGAATTGTTAAATCTGTATGATAATGATGGTAGAACAGGCCATTAAGACTAGAAACCATATTTGATATGTAACGCCGCAGGACAGACCCCGTGTTAAGTATGTAGAACAGACCCGCCGACTGCAAGGTAGCTCTATTATGGCTAAAATGGCACGAGATGCTACAAGGCTGTTATTGTGCTTTGCTTTTTTTAGTCGCGCTTTTGAGAAAAGTATAAAAATGGCAACTTATCACATAGTCATTTTGTACTCTTTGAAAAAGTTGCTTCACTTATCTTTATTTGTCAAAGTAGAGTACACAATTTATAACATTTGCTCGCTAATTTATTTGAGATGCGCATTTTTTCCAGCCAACATCCACATACAAATAATTATTTAATTTCTTTACATGAATAAGAGTACGCTTACAGTATAAACATGATTGTGTACGAGTGTATTTCAGTATATATTGAAGTGAAATTCGTAAGACCGCCTTCTTTAATACATTTTCGACTGTATTTGTATTTCATGTATTTAATGGCCGAAAACCTTTAAAACATCACATGATTGGTCAGTTGAGTTGCGGTGCGCATATATGCATACATATGTCCTTATAAGTGCCAAAAACTTTTTTCAGATATTAATAATATTTTGATTTTATTAACTTACAAATTTCATAAAATTTCCTCTTCATAAATAAAATCATACTCATGGCTATCTCAAGGTCGAAGGGCTCGAAAAGTAAATTTCTTGGGTTGAGTGAGTGACCAAAACTTCACCTGGTAAAGTGGGAGCTTCGACATATACGAATTGCTTACCCATTTGGAAGAAGTATGGGCTATGCGAAACGAATGGATCTGGTGACAAATGAGGGCAAGTCGAAGTTTCACCTGCTATCAAATAAACAGTATACTTTTTAGGTAGAAGAAGATCTCGTCTACTTATGCGTTTATGTGCGTTTTTAGGGATTTTTCTAGGGAAAACTAAAGAAATCTGTAAATTTCAACTTCTTATATGCTTCTATTCAGATGCATACGGGTACAACATTTTTTCTACAAAAATTTAATTCACCTGGCAGAGCATTTGCCACCCCAGCATAGGCACCAAATTATCATAGCTTGCACGACATCGTCTGAAATCAAGTAACTAGAAAGCCATTTCGGCAGTAAATTATAAATACTAGGTTGTTCAATAAGTTTTGCGGTTCGATATGAGTGGCCTAACCTTATTTTTTTTTGTTATGTTGGTACACTATTCATATGAACGTATGTGAATTTTCATTTCATCTGATTGCACCGACCGTTATTGCGCAGGCTGATCTTTGTATTCTGCCGAGTAGTTTGATGTTGTATTCTCTCTCCAGAGCTTTCCACCAAACCACCGAGCCATACGTTAAAATTGGTCGTATAACCGCCTTATATAACCACAATGTATACTTGGGTTGAAGACCCCATCTTCTTCCCAGCATGCGTTTACAGGCATATAAAGCAATTTCTGCTTTCCTTACCCGTTCGTCGACGTTTAATTTCTAGCTAAGTTTGGAGTCCAAAATTACCCCTAGGTACTTTGGATTGGGTGAAAGTGAGAGGGTTTGTCCGTTAATATTTGGTAGGGAAAAGATTGGTACCTTATATCTGGTCGTAAATAGCATGAGTTCTGTTTTACGCGCACTTAAACTTAGGCCACAGCCTGTAGCCCAAGAGTTAAGCTCGCTTAACGCCCTTTGAATGATCCAACTGATCGTATTGGGATACAGTCCTGATGCCATTAGTACCACATCATCAGCGTGCGCGACCACTTTTACCCCACTTCCATTAAGTTTTATTAAGATTTTACTAATAACACATAGCCAGACAAGTGGAGATAATACTTCCCTCTGTGGAGTGCCCCTGTAGAATCTCTTAGTTATAATATGGGTAATATCAACACCCATATTAGCACTAATGATCCTGGTTTCTAGCATAGAGATAATCCAATTGCTGATACAATTTTCCACCCCTAAGTCTATTAACGACCGTTGGATAGTATCAGTGCTAACGTTATTAAATGCGCCATCTATGCAAAGAAAAGCTGTCACGGTATACTGTTTGCTTGCTAGATACCTCTCTATTTTTTGTATTACCCCATGAAGCGCTATCTCCGTCTATTTGCCTTTGAGGTAAGCAATTGATATACTATGTAGAGCTCTCCACCGAGCTTCTTATGTGTATGTCTAAAAGCCATTCAAATGTTTTTAAAAAGATGGACGACAGATTAATTGGCTTAAAATCCTTCGCTGATTCATGCCCCCTTCTATTTACCTTTCGTATGAAGACGACTTTAACAGTTTCCAGCTATTTGGAATATAACCTAGGCTTAGACACGCTTTGAAAATTTCCTGGAGATTTGAAAGGTGAAAATGATTTGATTGCCCATGCAACCTTCTCTTTTGTGACTATTAAATCGGCAAGATGCTGTAGGTCATAGCGGCTCCTCCGGACTCTCCCAACATCGCTATCATGAGCGCTACATCCCGGAAAATGGATGTTTAAGAGAAGTTCTAGAGACTCTTCTGCCGTAAAAGTCCAAATGTCATCTGGCCTCTTGACCGAAGAAGACATTGAATGATCTTTGGACAAAATACGGCTGAGCCTCGCAGAATCTCTGGAAGATTCGATCGAAGAACAAAAACCTCTCCAGCTCTCCTTCTTGGCAGTCCCAGTTGCCTTTTTGTACTGTCTCCGACTTCCTCTGTACAATTGCCAATTACCTGTTAAGTAGCTGAGATTAAAATTTGAACTGGCTTCTCCCTGAATTTCGAGAGGTCATTGGCTCGCCAGCGAAGATAAGATTTTTTGCTATATTTAATTGGACATGACGTTTTGTAGGCCCTATTGAATGTCTTCTCCAATGTTGTAGAGTGATTTCGCTGAACGGAATTCTTCCTATCCTATTATTCACTACATTTTAGATTTTTTTTCCAATTAGTTCTTAATGGGTTTCGTTACGGTAAGGGTGTATCCAACCTCAGATCCAGCTAGTACAGGATCCAGCTGTGATCCGGGAAAGAATGTTTGTTGGAGACTCTCCTGACTGAACTGTTTTCCGACAGGAAAGTAACATCATTACAGGCAAACTTCGTTGTTGAATAGGTTTTAAATGGAACGGATATTTATTATTTAAAGACCTGCCACGGACCGAAAAATTAACCCTTTCTATAAGAAATAGAAACTCTTTGGAAATTTCGTCCGTTTAGAGCTTTGAGTTATTGGGGGTTTGTTGTAGATTGCACAAAATTATTTTAAAAAGATAAAGAAAAAAATACAAAATACAAAAAATCAGCGGATCCTTGTGCGACTTGGTTTTACTTGGTATTTGTTATCGGTGACGTTTAGTATGAGGAAGAAACGATTGAAACGACGAGACCTGTCACAATCGCATGCGTTGGTATGGCGCCAATAAAATAGAAGAAGATGCGGGACCCACGATAAACTTTGATTACGTAAGCCATCTTTCCTTTGCGACGATTTAAAAAAGGTCGATGCAATCCAGAGTTTATAGGAAGGTAGTGTAAGGTCCTCGTAATAGGTAGAGTTGATTTTTTTTTTTTGTCGGGACAGACTAGCAAGTGCAGCACTCAGACACAATTACATCCATTGTACTGCACTCGGATTCCCTTTTTAATTTTCTTTAAATCTACTCGACCTCCGAAGAAATCTGAGTAGATCTTGTGGTGCCAAGAAGCCAAGGTGGTTGCTTCTTAACACATCAGTGCCAAAGACCTCAAACCTGATTCGTGCGAAGGCGGGGCAGACGCACGGAAAGTGGTCCGCCGTCTTATCCTCCTCTCTACTTGATGGGAAAAGTGCACTGTCTGAGATGCCCACGTTTTTCATATGCTTTGCCCATAGAAAGTGGCCCGTCATCAGTTCAACCAGCCTCCTACATTCTCCTCTGCTTAGTGACAGGAGGAACTGCGACAGTCGGTAGGACATGACAGGTAACATTAGTTTTGTCCATGCCATGCTGTCCATCCTCTCTCAGCCTGCCAAGCTCGCTTGTGTGTTAGAGTAATCCGTTTGCTAACCGTGCCTTTGATGGCTGCAGAATGGAGTGGCAGAACGGGCTCCACGCCAAAAAAGTTGGCCTCAGAGCCCATTCTGGCTAAAGAGTCAGAGATCTCGTTACCCACGATACCCACGTGTCCCGAGACGCATATTAGCATCAGGTTATTATGTCTATCGGCATAGTTCAGCCTGGATTTACAGGAGTCGACTGCGCTTCAAGTGGATGGGGGGCTGTTTAAGGCTGTGTGCGCAGCTTGGCTCTCGGTGCAGACAGAGTTTACTCTCCACAGCATGAGTTCCTTTCTTACCAGCTCGTCTGAAGGGCAACTCCTATGGATAGGACAGTACCAAAGACCCCTATTTCAATTATAGAATTCTTCGCAGCCAATTTGCTCACGGTGCTTCTGTGCTCAATAGTTCACTTCGAGAAGGAGCTATTCTTGCTAAAGTTTATTTCAGGGTAAAAATTCTGTTCGACTTCTTATTGATTTTCGGCCCATTCACTATGTTGCTTACCCGCGGATTCAATTCCCACACCAGTAAAATGTTCTAAGTGTAAGAAGAGATATTTGCAGAGATCCGCACTAAATACCACGTAATGGATAAACAGGGAATCAATTGCACAGAAGAAAAATATGATTTGCTTGTACTTGGTCTGCTGGGTTTTCAGATATCTCTAACGAAAGTCCGTGTCGTGTAAAAAATTACCTTGTATATTTACCCTATGATCAGAAGGTAACGGGAAGGTTTAAATAAAACAAAACAGAGTTAAATTTCAGGCAAATTTATTTTACCTGTTTCAAAATAGGACTCGTCTGAGGCAACACACATGCGCCAACATTTAACCCAGTCCTTCATGCACCCCTAGTAGGCCGACGAAGGGATGGCCTTCAGCTCCTTCGTTGCATTCTCTTCAACTTGGGAAACAAAAAGAAGTCACACGGGACCATATCAGGTGAAAACCATGTTTGCACGATGGTATTTACTTGGTGTTTGGTCAAATAATCTAGCACAATTTGGGCTCGGTGCGATGGCGCGTTATCATCATACAAAATCCAAGAATTGTTTGCCCACATTTCAGGCCGTTTGCGGCGTACAGCATCTCTCAAACGCTTCAAGACGGATAAATATGATAATATTCTTTATTGACTGTCTGGCCCGATGGAAGGTACCCATGATGCACTACGCCTTCGGTTCGTTTAAATTAAACATTCCCGCTACTTTCTGATCATTGGGTATATGAAAATTTCTGCTTAACATTTTAATCATGTGCATTAAATTTTGTTTGCTTTGCATTGATACACTTTTGATGGAGGTCTGCAATTTCGTGTAATAATTACAATACATAAATTAGCACTGTTTTAATGAGAATTTTTCTTTCACTTAGGCTAAGTAATTACTTGATGTAGCGCCGCGCATGCCCAGGCGCTAACTCATTGCGTTCTGGCTATACGTAGCTGTGCGCTGGTACTCGGACTCGTAGCTAGCAACGCCGCCCACTACAAGTTGGTGCTGTCGAATACTACGCAAACTTAATTGATTGACTGGTTCTTAAAAAAACAAAAAAACAATCACAAATGGATATTTCAGTACGTCATAACACAGCAAAACAAAAAAAGCTTGAACAATTAAAATCAATTATATTGTTGTTGTTTTCGCTGCTTTTCGGTTTATTCTATATTCCAGTTTACTGTTTTGGACCCATCCAAAAAATGTTAGTCAAAAATTTCGCCGGCATACTAATCAATGAAACCCAATTGTCTACAATTCCAAAACTACGAAAGATTTCAAGATTTTGTATGTATTTTACATACTTACATACATACATATATGCGCACACGATATACATAAATATTTTTTTTTGAATGAAGCTTTCTCGTTTTCATAATATTTACGCAAATGGGATGAGTATTGAACGCTCAGCGCCATTGCTTGGTCGCACTCGGCATCCTCCGACTCATTGCACTTGTATGGCTTTGCAGTGCTGAATTGACTTTGTCATTGTTATGAATAATTTATCAGCGCACTGTGTCATGATTTAAATGAGGTGATAGTCAGGCAGGCAGGCATCCAGGCATCCAGGCACCCGAATGTCTCATAATTGGTAGGCGCTCATCTAGTGGACAAGTGGCTGCGGAACATACGGTTCTATGCATATAAAGGGTCCTTCAAAAGTGACGCCTAGATGTGAGTGGTGAATAATTCAAAGACGGGACCTTTTTTTTGTCATCTTTATTTATTTTATTTACTTTTTTATTCATTTGAAGAAATCAAGAAAAGATCATTTCAAACTGACTCCTAAAACTAAAGAATAATTAAATAATATACACAATAAAGCAGAGAAATAGAGTAAAGTAGAGAAATAAAATAAAGACCTAAAAGAGTTCAACAGTACAAAAAATCCTTTCTTTGAAACTGAGAAATCTATGAAGTAAGAATTGGAGATCGCATTAAAATCACGAAGTGCACGTTCAATACAAGCATTTAGATTAGATTAGATCAGATTGGTGGGGGTTGGACAAGTCCAAGCACTCAATCAAGAAGACCATTGCACTACATTCGGATAGATTACAGTGGAAGGAATAGAGAGACAGTATAGATACAGTAGGGATGGTAAGACGGAGGCATTGGTTTGAGGTCACTTTTTTGCGAATCTTTTGTATTCATTGATGAATCTTAAGAGGTCCAGAACAGGAAGAGTGAAAACGTTATCCTTAATCAGTACATCACACCCTAACAGCCTTAATATGATTCTAGAAAACTCCGGACAGCTATAAAGAAAATGCTCTGCAGTGTCCTCATTCTCATGACAGGATAGGCATATTGGGTCGCCAATGATACCCATAGTAGCCATATGCTGATTACAGCAGGTCCTTCCTATTACGTGTGCAACTAAGTTCCCGCTTTTTGTCAATAGATGCCGCCAGCAGTGTGTGCTAGTCGATTCTAACATAACCTAAACGTTATAAAACAAGCTTAGACATATGGTAAACAAACTGCTTCGACACATTAGTTATTTTGTTTTGGTATATACTTTTGGTTTTGTGAAAATGTCTGATTTTATGCCGAATAATCGTCATTTGCGGGAAGTGTTGATTTTCCTCATTCCTTCGAAAAAAAAACGGCGGCTGAAGCGCATCGAGAGCTACAAAAAGTTTATGGAGACACTGTTTTAAGTGAAACAACGTGCCGAGATTGGTATCGTCGCTTTAAAGACGGCGATTTTAATGTTGATGACCGTCCGCGTGAAGGAAGGCCAAAAACCTTCGAAGACGCTGAATTGGAGGCATTGCTCAATGCAAGAAGAGCTTGATTCAGTATTAGGAGTTATCCGCCAATCCATTTCCAAGCGATTGCATGGGAATGATTCAGAAACAGAGGACTTGGGTTCCTTATGAGTTAAAACCAAGGGATGTTGAACGTCGTTTTTTCGTCTGTGAACAACTGCTCCAGCGGCAAAAAAGGAAGGGTTTTCTTCATCGCATCGTGATGGGTGATGAAAAATGGATTCAGTACAGCAATCCAAAGAAAAGAAAGTCATGGGTACTGCCCATGTATTATGCCATGCCATTGGTGGGACCAAGTTGATGTTATTTATTATGAACTGTTAAAACCAAGCGAAACCATCACTGGGGATCGGTATCAACTTCATTTGATGCGATCGAGCCAAGCACTGCGCGAGAAGCGGCCGCAATACGCGGAGAGGCATGAAAAAATGATTATACAGTATGACAACGCACGGCCTCACGTTGCTAAACGCGTTGAAACCTACCTGGAAACACTGAAATGGGAAATCCTACCCGACCCACCATATTCTTCAGATTATCACCTGTTCTGATCGATGGCACATGGTTTAGCTGACCAGCAGTTCCATTTATATGAAGACATCTAAAATTGGCTTGATCTGTGTATAGCCTCAAAAGATGAACAGTTTTACCACGACGGTATACGAGATTTACCAGAAAGATAGGAAAAAGTAGTATCCAGCGATGGGCAATACTTTCAATGATTCACTTGTAACCATTTTTTCAGAATAAAGTTGTATTTTCATCAAAAAAAAAAAAAAAAACAGCGAGAACTTAGTTGTGCACCTAATAATAAGTTTTAGGAGAAATGTCGCTAATTTCCTGTTTAGTTCTTTGGCAAATCACTTTTCTACTCTATATACAGAAGCCCAACTCAGACCAACGCCTTCTATGAGTAGACCTCATGAAGTCGTCAATCGATAGTTGAATCGATGCGGAATTGACACCTAGAAAGTGTTCAGGGCTTTGTGGTTGGCTTTCAGAGCCTTTATTAGTCAGTTTATCGGCCAGCCCGATCCCTGTAATACCACAAATTCCAGGCACCCAAATAAGACGAACTTTATTGCGCCTTGCATCTTCTCTGTAGTCTGGGGGTTTTACTCTGGAATTAATCAAAGTAACCTTCCACCAGATCACAGAGGCGTATGTAATAATTGGACTAATCAGGGTGATATGTATGTATATACAACCACTGTACTATCGCCGGTCTTGCCAAAGGTTCTCTTACACTGCCAGAAGGTGTACAGTGCTCGAGAGACCTTCTGCTCGATTTGCGTCTTCCATATAAGGGCATAACGGGCATAATTTATATTGAACTTATTTGAATAGAAAAGAAGCGCCTTATGAAGAATTCTGGGAGGTATAAGTAAATTAGGCGGCCGCCGTAGCCGAATGGGTTGGGTTCCATTCGGGTTTCACAGAGAGAACGTTGGTTCGAATCTCGGTGAAACACCAAAATTAAGAAAAACATTTTTCTAATAGCGGTCGCCCCTCGGCAGGCAATGGCAAACCTCCGAGTGTATTTCTGCCCTGAAAAGCTCCTCATAAAAAAGAAAATATCTGCCGTTCGGAGTCGGCTTGAAACTGTAGGTCCCTCCATTTGTGGAACAACATCAAGACGCACATCACAAATAGGAGGAGGAGCTCGGCCCAAAAAGGGTGTACCCGCCAATTATATATATATGTATAACTAAATTAATACTTTGAAGCTGAAATAGACAATCAATGCCATCTTTAGAAACATTGAAAACAAACGAGAGAGCAAGAATTGATCTTCTACTTTCTAAAGACTTCAAGTTCATCAATAGCAAACGTAATGTATAAGATGAGATACAGAAAATTTTTCTGATCTTAATACAAAGGCCGGGTATTCCAACCTGGAGTGACCAAATACAGTACAACGGCAATTTCAGGGAATAGGAGTCTGTAAAATTTGAGCTATTCCGTCGTATAAAGACAACGAGAAAATATAATTTTGATAAGAGTAAATTAATGTGACTATGGAAAACGACTGTCAAAAACTACACCTAATATAGGATATGCTCTAAGAAATTTAAAATACAATATGGATTTTGGAAAAACTAGGTTAGGTTAGCCTAGTTGCTTGTATATATATGGCAAGACACTTGGTCATTCACAGAGGCGGTGTTATACTAACTCAATTTCTTTTTAATCTCCGCAACTCTTGCTGAAGTCATTGTGAGGTACACCCTTTCTACTGGCTAGGCTGCCAATAGTGCAGTGACGCGTTATAACAACTGTGAGTGCGCTGGGAGTTGATTTGTTGAGTCCAAGCGGACATTTTGTGCATTTAAGAGGAATACTTATACCGTTTAGAGGAATACCCGCTACCACTCGCTAAAGGTCAGACCTTTTCTTTGTACACCCATTCCCTCTTTCATTTCCACTCCAGAGTGGCCGCGGACTCAACAAAGTGTGGTGTTGTGTTGTTGGATAAACGAGAGTGACCTTCTGCATTCTTTAACACATCTTGAATCAATGCGCGTTGGGGTCAGTGCCTTGATCGCTGCCTGCCTATCAACAAAAACGGCAAGGTTCACCGGAAATAAGCGCATTAGTCTTATCGTTTCTGCTGCTTTGTCCATAGCGTAGATCTCAGCTTGGAAGAGGCTGCACCGGTTTGGGAGTCTAAAGGGGCAATAAGTATGGTGACCACTATCATCTGATATGACTCTACCAATCCTTTAGTAGGCTAGTTTAGGTTAACCAGGCTAGCATTGAGCCACGCATAGATCATTTGGTCTCTAGCGATACCAGATGGAGACCGACCTTTATTAAGATTTAAAGTAGACATCACGTAAGATGTCAACTCTTTTAGCAAACCTAAGCAGCGCAGGAGGATATATTTTTGAGATATCCTCCAAACCTCAAACTGCCTCCCAGGCATTTCGAGCACGTTTTTGATAATGCTGGACAATCCTTTAGTAAGTATTGGAGAAATTTACGCTCAAAGCTAAAATATTTTTCAAAAAAAATATTTGCCGGTGGATCACTGATTGTGTGAGAAGCTGCGAGTACTCTCGAAAAGATCAATATCCACTTCCCGGAGAGTACAAAAGCTTACTCTCGGATAAATTGCTGCCATTTCTCAACGTGCATCGCCTTGTTCTAGTATTATTGTTTAAATTAAAATATTGCGTCGAAAATAATTAAAGTTTTGGGCTTTTACGCTTCATGTGCAAAATGAAACGCCATTCATGTTAGATGAATAACCGGAAATGTATATACATATGTATTGTGCAACAACAAAACATATATATACAATACATAAATATATAGTTGGCGCGTACATTCTTCGTTAGGTGCTTGGCACAGATTCTACTTCAGTTAATGGTGTGTTTCTAGATGTTGCCCTACAAACGGGGAGGGGGCCTAACCCTATGCCACCGCCATTAGATTCTTTATGAGAATATTTTTTACGGCAAAAATACACACTGACGTTTTCCACTGCTTCCCACCAATTGATATTTAATATTCTCAGTCAGCTTTGAACCCTGGGCCAATCAAATGGTACTTACGTACAAATCCACTCCGCTGTGGCGGTCGCCAGAGGTGCACAAAAAACATATCGCCAATGCAGTTCATGGCGGTTTTATGCGGACTTTCTGTTGATTCTTTCACTTGGTGCGAATAGCGCATGAGTCAACCAATTAAGACAGCATTGAGGATTGACTCTGAAAGTTCAAAATACGCAAAATTCTCGTACTTCAACGGAAAACGTAAAAACAATTAAAAGTTATTGATGATGCAGCACTAAGCATAAGTACATGCATACATAGATATTACAATTAAATAGCATTTCTATGCCTGTACTTCGAT
The DNA here is from genome assembly GCA_037575425.1 of Anastrepha fraterculus. Lineage (NCBI taxonomy): Eukaryota > Metazoa > Arthropoda > Insecta > Diptera > Tephritidae > Anastrepha > Anastrepha fraterculus. Next base: position 178,708 of record JAYXIM010017766.1, on the reverse strand, counting down.
ATGCTCACATACCAAACTCACATATTAGTAGGTATGCTTGTGAGGAGATGCTCTGCAGGAAAAATACTAGTGAACAAGAAAAATAATAAAGGGTGATCAGATTGGAGGTACTTTTTCCAATAGGATTTTCTAACAGATTGCGCGTGACTGCTGTCAAAAAAAAAATACATCGGTTTTTTCAGTATATATACTTTGCATAGTATTCAACAACGTTTACAAATCGTATAATTGTATCATGAGAATCGAGGCACTGTGAAAAGTGTTCATCGCGCGTTTAGTCCAACTTATGGTATTAAGCGATGAGGCCCATTTTTTTCTCAATGGCTACGACAATAGGCAAAATTGCGTAATTAGGCTGCCATTACACTGATTAAAAACAACTGTTTGGCATATGGGCTTCTTCAAAGACGGGGCTAGTGCCAATGTAACAGTGAATGGCGAACGCTATCGTGTCTTGATAATTCACTGAAAATGGAAGCCCGTGATCTCCCCAACATTTGATTCCAATAAGACGGTGCTACTTGCCATCCAGCCCATGAAACAATGGATTTACTACGTCGTCGTTTCAGTGACCAAATTAGCTCTCGTCTCGGACCAGCGGCTTGGCTACCTTTGCACTCTTATTTATGGTGATATGTAAAGTCTAAATGCCTTATGGATAAACCAGCTTCGATTGAGACATTGGAAGCTAACATTACTAAAGTTATTCATGAGAAACCGACCGAAGACCTCCAGCGAGTCTTTCAAAATTGGTGTTTACGGATGACCGAATTACGGCGCAGTTGCGGCCAACATTTGAAGTTGATTATCTTGAAAAAATGAATGTCGTGAATGATTCTTCACAAAAATACTAAATATTTCCCAATCAATTTGCATTTACCAGCTCATTCTTCAGCTCAACCAGTTCGTTTTCTTTCTCTTTTCCACTTACTAGCAACTGGTATTTTTAACATGGTGATGTCCTACGAAATGTCAATTGTCCGACTATATTAGTTGAAATACCAGTTCATACTAGTTGAAAAAATTATGGACCAATACGCAAGTGTCAAATATGATAGACGTATAACGCCAATTGCAACGAGACTCTTCAAACTTCAACTTCTACTTGTAACAACAAATGGCAACAAAATCTTGAAAAAACCTATTTAAGAGTAGCATAAATAAAATTAATGTTATTTAAATTTTTGATTCATATTTTATGTATCCGGATTCTGCGCGAATTTTTCTGCTGTGACCAAGAAAAAAAATTATTAATTGTAAAAGTTATCGCTATTTGTGAGGAACCCGTTTCTCCAGAAGTCCCTTGCGGTGATAATCACAAGCCCTTCGAGATTCATCTAAAACAAGAGAAATTAGTTTTATTAATAGATAATTTTGGGGTTAATCGAAGCTCTTTTTACAAAATTAACAATATGGGGGCCTTAGGAAATATTTTTCAAATTCTCAAGAACAAAACCGACAATTAATTGTTTAAAAACAGTTGAAAATTTTGAAAAAAATCCTGCGATCAGGCTCGAGTTTTTTATATTTCTCAAAAGCAGTATAAATTTTATTGAAATCTACTAAGCGGTTTTTAAGTTACAGTGATCATCAATTCAAAAAACATAGTTTTGAGAAAAACGCATTTAAAGCTTTGCTATCGATTTCGGAGCGCCCGAGCGCCCTTTGTTAATTGTTGAATAACTCAAAAATTATTTGTCGGATTCACATCAAATTTTCATACAATATTTTTAAGGTGTTATACCTTAAGAAAATGCAAAACAAAAATCATTTTTTCAATTCTGACCACCCCTAACCCCTTAAATGAAGCAGCTGGTCGAAGAAAACTGCCATAGTTATTTCGCAGAATGTAGGCCTCACCTGGAACGCTGAAAAAGTCCTTCGGCTTACTTAAGGTGATATTAATTAAAATGTTTCAGTTTCTTTAATTTAATGGCACTCTTCGTATTGTAAAATGCTCTAAGAATTACCCATTGGGAAGTCACGCAAGAAACCCATCGAGCCAAAAGGCTTATAACAACTGTTACCTACAATAACGAGAGATTCGAACCTACGTTCCTTCCGAATTCCGAATGGTAATCACGCACCCACCCATTCGGCTACGGCGGACGGAATGAGGGAGAGTGTATACTCTGTCAGGAGGATGATGAAACCACAGAGCACATCTTGTGCATCTGTATTGCCATAGCAAAGAAAAGACTATATATCTTTCATCGAGATCAAATATATCCTAATGAAATCAAGAATGCTCTTGATCCGCTAGGCTGAAAATTTACTGAAAGAATTTGGCTCTCAACTAATTCCTAACCTGAGGCGTGGAACATTTGATTAAGGGGGGAGCCTGGTTTATGAGGTCTAAAAATTGCATCTCTTCGCGATTTTTTTTTTAAGGAAAAAATTAACTTAGCACTGCAACGTTTTTTCTATGTTTTAATGAACATTTAAAATGTATAAAAAATTTTTGTACTGGTTAAAATAAGTTTAAAAAAATGTCTAACATAGAAATTAGTAGAGCGCTGCAACGCTGGAGTTTCCAACTGGCGTACAAGATACAGCTCGTAATTATTATCTAAAGCAAAAAATTCAAATGGATTTCTAATTATCATGATTTTTTATACTCGATGAACTAAGAAAACCGAGAGAAATTCCAAAATTTCAACTTTTTAGGAGGTTTTAAAGAAAAAAATGCCTTTCTATAAAAAAAAATTCACTTCAACTTGGTATAAAAATCTTGAAAATTTTTTTTTTATCAATTTTGTTAGTTCAAATAGAAGAGAATTTAATACTGAAGGGAACAAGCTATGATTCATTTCAAAAGGTTCATTAGTTTTATTTTCATTCATGTACTCCAATTCAAAGAAATCATAAAAATGAAAAGTCAAGAAAAGAAGATAAAGTTTGTACTATAGCTGTCCGGTCACAGCGTAACTACCTAACGCTCGCCTACCTTTGGCTTTGTATCTACGGAAATATTGAGAATTAGGCTCTGTAACTTTGTGTGAATATTCTGAAATATATTAGGAATCGCTTAAAACGAAAAAACAAAATTGATTTTTTTGACCTTATAAACCAGGCTCCCCCCTTAAATAGAACCTGATGTAGTAGTAGTTTAATGGTAGTAGGGCCAATGAATAGGACTATTATTACCTACTTCTAAAACATGTAGTAGGACACAAAAGATCTTTTAGGTCGAAGTGTAGGCCATTAGAAACACTACAGATACAAAATTGTTATTATTATTATTGCAAAACGGCAAACATTTTTTTCGTTCGATTAGCTGTTAAGATTTATTTCCCATGTCGTTCGTGGTGAAGTCGCACAGTAAGGGGCCTGATCATTTTTATTATAAATTAAATTCCAATTTACAACTCGCTTAATAAATATAATAGTTGCCGATAATTACATATTCCAAACACAATTTAGTTTTATTTTTATTTTTCGTTATTCCTCTCTTTTTACAAAAAAATCGTGAGTGTAAAAGGAACTGATTTGCAAATACTCGTTAACTATCACATGAAAATTTCTTGGCTGATTTCATGCAAAATACTTTTATATACATAAAATACATTTGCCTCCAACTTCTAACAATTTTCATTACCTACACAATAAGCAAACAATCAACCAGCGTTGATAATAAAAAGATTGCATGCCTTCATATTTTTTCAACTCTTATAATCTGGCAGAATTCACGTGAAACTTGTGTTAAAGTAAATATAAAAGAAAATGATAATTTTGCATAAGTGCAAGAATGAGCCAATAAAAATAATTGAAATCCCATGCCCGGTCTTGTGATGTCGAAATTTGCCTCACAAGTTGACCAGATCACAAGTTGAGGCTGACATATCTATTTTTGTCAAAACCTTCGTAAATCTCTTCCAGTTAATCCTACAACAAATTGAAGAAGCAATCGCATTTAAAATTAGGCACCAAATTAAGCCCCACAAGGCGTTTAACGATAATAACTGCAAATACTGTACACACTTTTAAGATAATACTGACACTAATGACGATTGCGGGAGCAAATGCTTACGAAACGACACTTGTCTACGTGTCAACGACAAAAAATCACACATATTCGCGATATATTCGTGGTAATTGGTCGTGATGGGTGAGTGCTTAAAGTGGAAGATGCATGGACTGCCACTTGAATTTGTTTGATAACGGATATTTATGAGGCAGGTAGTTAAATATTAAAAATCTTGTGGTTATTCAATAAAATATGCATGCATCTACTGAGTAACCCCGCTGATTGAACCTCGAAAATAACACAATTTTCGGTTAAATTCAGGATACGTACGGGGCGTATTTGAGGACAACTTGAGAGTAAATCTTATTAGCTTTAAATTTTGAATGAAATTTAATGAAACTGTAGCTATAAAGTCATTCAATAACTTTTGAGTTAGCTGCAATAACTTCGTCGCTCCGGATCCGGGAACGTATAGTATGTCCGAGTCTAATGCTTCTTATTCCTATGAACCATAGTGGTATTAGCCTTCAGAGAAAAAATGGTGTTGTGAGAATACTTATCAGTTCAATGCTCTACTACGTCCCATACTTAGTAATCCAGGGGATTAAGGTCTGGGGAGTTACGCGGCTATAAGTTCGATGTTATGTGGTCATGGAAATTTTCAGACATCCAATCTTGTATCGCCATCGCTTTTTGTAAAGGAGTAGAGTCTTGTTGGAAGATGTATAGGCTTTCACCGTGAACACTACCAATACCGGGTTTCACTACAGTCTCTAGAAGCCGATATATGCAGCAGACTTCACTCGAAATCCTTGAGTAAAGAAATTTGGTGGCATGGCATGTGCCTTGTCATCTGCCATCTTTGCCATCTAAAACCATAACAGTGGCTGGAAATTTGGTAAGCGCGACAACAGGAGCTTCTGTAGGATTAAAAGATAGACATCTGTCATTCTGGTTATTTCTGCGGTTAAACTTTCGGTCAATCGGTCAACATTTTTTTCGTCAGAAAAAAACCATAACATCTCAGACGCTTTAGGTTGTCTAACTTAGTTTAAAAGACCTTCTAATCTGATAACTCGCTGTTTTTGTGTTTACTCTGACATAAACTGTCTTCTGCGCATAACGTAAGTTTTATAGCGGAGATCTTCCGATGGATAAGACCTTCAGAAACATTAAACTGCCGCGTAAGGGCGCACATTAAATTTGAAGGGTCCTCATCAGTGATTGCTTTGAATTGTTGAATAAATTCTGCAGATCGGACAGTGTCAAAATTTTTACGCGCTTCTTTGCGTTTTGCAACAGATTCTGCATCGCCGTCTGATGCTTCCAATTCACGGCGAACCTTATGAACGGACAATTTGATCCGAGTTTGGGCCCAAAAGTTTTTAGCGTTCGTTTTTTGGGGTGCGAAAAGTATTTTGTTTGTGGATTACTTGGAAACCGATAAAGCAATGAATTTCTTAATATTATTGTAACCTTTTGGAACAGCTAAAGCAAAACAATTCATGGAAAGAGACCCAGTAAGGAAAAAGATCTTTTTCATGCACCGTGTCACATGATCCTTTTGAAAATCCATGAATTAAAGCTCGAATTGTTAGGACATCCACCATATTCACCAGATTTGGCCCCTATTGACTTCCAACAGTTTCGAACTAAAAACATTCATGCGCGGAAAGCTTTTTTCATGAAATGATGAGGTCATAACAGCTGTGGAAGCGTACTTTGCTGAAAGGGAATATCGTTGGAACATATGTATTGATGTTCAGAAAGACTATAGTGAATAATAAAAAAGATTTCAAACAATAAAATTATGTTTAATGAGGAGCTTTTTCATGAAAGAAATACACGCAGAGGCTTACCATTGCCGGCCGAGGGACGACCGCAATTGGAAAAGACTTTTTATTCATTTTGCTGTTTCACCGAGATTCGAATCTACGCCTTCCGAATGGTAATCACGCACCAACCGTTCAGCTACGGTGGCAGCTATACAGCTAATATTCTTCGCTGTCTTCATCGGTAAAAATAATTTCCTGACTTTTTGCTCAAGAAATCCTCCCAAAGTTTGTAGATATTACAACAGCTTTGCTCTGTTATAAAAACTATTTTCTAGAAAATATTAATACCGAAATAACTACGACTCATTTGAGAGACTTCTACTTGTCTTTATTAAAAAACTTATTTTTTTGTCGCCAACTGCTTCGAATTATTGTATATGATTCATATCGAAACAGATTTGGTTTCGCAATATCTACATACACTCCGAGCACATGTGTACTTTGTCTTGCAGGGTTTTATTATGCCAAGTCACATTCTTCCGCGCGTCCTTGCTGAGGAGACTGTGCGTTTTGGCGCTTATTGGGTAAAAAAGTGGAAGGAAATCTCGCTAATGTTAAACATGGAGCCTCTTACTGCTTTTACTTCTGAGTCTTTGTCTGCGTTCACACGTTCGTTTTTAGACAATTTGTATGCTAACTTAGCAGTTAGAGATATTAAATATTTCAGTGATGATTCCTAAGCTATTAGCTTAATTTTTCGTGCAAGAGGAAGTCTAATTATCCTAAATACGAGACCTTTTAAGAATGTAATGTCTACGGCCTGCACAGTTTGTAACTTGAGTGACCACGAAAATATCCAATACGTCATAGGCATCTGCCCAATTTATAAAAAATTTCGTATAGAGCAATTTGGTGAAAAGACGTTAGATCTATCTAATATTATAAATATCTTAAATGGCTGTAACTATAGAGCTTTGGGTTTTCCAATAACTGGTTTTATTTGGAATAGAAAAGAGATGATTAACGATTCTTTATGACCAGAATTGGGTGGTATTGATCTAGACAACGTTTATTATCAATAAGACGGCGCTACGTGTCACACCATTCATCTTTTACGGGAAAAGTTTCCGGGCTGTGTTATTTCTCGAAGAGGCTCTTGTGATTTAACACCTTGTGACTATTTCTTTGAGGCCACGTGAAAGAGAAGGTCTACGCCAACAGTCCAGGGTCGATTCAAGACCTCAAAGATGGAATTCGTGAGGCTATCGAGGACATAGGGCAGCCACTTTGCAATTCGGTTCTGGAAAATTTCATAGAAAGGATATTGCCCTGTAAGCGTGGTCGTGGTGGTCATTTGCCTGATGTTATTTTCCACTATTAACGGCGTACCTTCCTCTTTATAATGAAATAAACATCCGATCATTTATATTAAGGTAGTAGCCCGGTGTGACGAGTTCAAAAAATCGATTTTTTTTTTTTACATTTTTCGGAAGAAAAACATCTTAAAAATATACCATAAAAATTTCAGACAGAAATTGTAATTATTTTTAAAATTATAGCTAAAATAAGAAGCGCGCCGTAGAGTGTATGAAAGCGCGTGACACGCCAGCAGCAGCTGTAGTCGAAACTTTAAACGCGTTTTTCTCAAAACCATATTTTCGAAATTTCGGGGAATCACTGACTCAAAACTATTCAACCGATTTGGCTAATAATTTAACCCGTTATTCTAGACACACATATCTAGATCCCGGACCTTTAAAACATTTACGGGACCTAATATAAAGTCTACAGAATAATAATTGAACTTTGAATTTTTTATTTCAGATGACTTTGGAAGGCTGTGTGCTTCGACGAACCAACTCATATTTTTTTAAGGACTCCACTTTGACGTCAAAAACTTTAAACATATAATATTAATATAAAATTAACTATAAAAATTTTTTTTATATACTTCAAAACACCAATAAAATCATGTAAAAACTTTAAAACGATAGCATTTTATTTTCTTTTTAAAAAAGATTCACGAAAAAACGGTGGCCAGCAAAAGGCTGTAACGTCACGTGGAGTAGTTCAAAAAGTGAAGAAGCTAGTCTAGTGAAATCCCCGTGGAACTGCCAATCAAATGGCGAAAGAACTCAAAAGATCTGGCTGTAGCATCCACCGCATACTGAAAAATGATCTCAAAGTCAAGGCTTAAAAGAACCAAAAGGCGCATGATCTCACAGCAAAGCAGCAACAAGTCAGACTTGAGCGAGCGAAAGAGTTGCTCTTCTTGTCCGAAAGCAGTAAATTGCCGAACATTGTGTTTTCTGACAAGAAAACTTTTCTAATTGAGTAATTTGTAAAGTCCCAAAACGATGGGACTTATATGACCAACCGTTCATACGAGAATTTTAGTCATCGATTGGCAGTATCCTCCACAGGTAATAGTTTGGGCCGCTGTGACTGCAGATGGGCGCTCTCCAATCGTTTTCATCGAACCTGGCATCAAGCTAAATGCGAAACATTATCGGGAAGGTATTCTGAATTGCTTTGAAGCCGTGGGCAGACAAACTTTTCGGTGGCAGACCAACTTTTCGCTGGACGTTTCCACAGGACTCGGCACCGTCTCACAAGGCTCGAGTGAACCAAGAATGGCTAAAAAACAACGTTCCGAACTTCACAACGTCCACACAATGGCTTTGAAATTTTCCAGACGCGAATCTGATGGTTTATTCTCTTTGGGCCATTTTGGAGAGCAAGGTCCGAACTAAAAGATTCACCAGTCTCGAGGCGCTGAAAAAAGCCATTATCAGCGAGTGGGCCAAAATACCTGCAACACACGGGTAGCTTACGATTCGTTTCTGGACCGTTTCAAGGCCAAAATCAAGGCAAAAGGTGGTCATATCGAGCAAAAGTAAATTGATTCTTAATTTTTTATTATTTTCACACATTTTTTACTTTGAATTGAATAAAGGTAGTTTTCCAAATTGAATTTATGGCCTTTTTAATTGGTTACACTTAGAGCGCCGGACCCTGTACTCTTTTGGGTTTCAATAATAATATATTATACATACTGAAATTTTATTTATTTTCGCATTTTATAACACAAGTTTTAAAGCTGTATCCTTCGAATTTAAAATCCTTCGAAAAAAAATCATATACTTATTTTAAATTATTCCGACTGACAATATCAATGTTATAGTCGTACATTCTACTAGTTATAAGTACCCGTTGTATATATATAATTACACTGTGCGACAGTGAAAATATACTTTTATAGAGACCTAGTACAACTTGTAGGTATAGTAAAACTAAGAAACATGGTATAGGAGAAATTTCCAATACACCCCTAAAATCTCATTTTATGGCCATAAAACCGTTTTTCAGTAGGTTGATGTGAACAATCACTCCTAACTTCGCCAATTTCCCTCCGATTTCGAATTTGTTTCTTTAGTTCGAAAGAACAAAAACAAGCCTTTTTGACAGTGTGTTGACAATTTTTCTGAAATGATAACTGACGAGACTGTAGACGGAAGTATTTGGAATTTTTTTATTTTTTCTCCATTTTTTCAACTTTGACATCATTTTTGCGATATTATCCGATATTGAGGATATTTTTTAGTACACTACTGCTATAGTAAATTTAATTTTGCGTCGAATGAGCTATATTTGACTGTAATTGAATTAAAATTAAAAGAGTTGTGTGAGTTTTAAGATTTTATTTAATTTTTTTTTCTAATTTTTTCGATGCCTACATATCGAAGCATGAAAATGATAACAACTGTCATTATAAACACATAATATTTATTGGAGTATTGTGCAGTGCAGCATTGTACGGTATGGTACGGTGCAGTACACAACGGAACTGGTTCCAAACTTAAATACTTCTCTGTAAGAAATTCGATCATCATCATTCATCTGAAGTCGTCATCAACTAAATTCCATTGTTTAAATCGAGAAGCGAGCGTTTCAGATTGTCTTCCCGATAGAAGTAAATCACGAGAAAGATCCTGAAAATCTGAATTTGATACAATGTGTCGTTCTGAAGACTTAGAACCAGACGGAAAGTACTCTTCATCATCAGGTTTATTGTTATCAGTTTGATCATCATCAGCAATGAGTTGAACTTCCTTCAGTTCATGACCTGCAGTTGAGTCAATCGTATCGTCCAAGACTACGGGGTTCTTAACAGTTGCAACATCAGCATACTTTATGTGCTTTCGAGCTTTATAATGATGACCATTTACGTTCGTTTTATAAAAATAACAATCATCTGGTTTATGATAAGGCTGATGATGCCACATCATCGGAGAATATTGAGAAATTCGACTTTTCTGGCAACGTTTTGATTTATATCTCTTGAATTTCAATGAAACAAAAAATAAAGCTTTGACGTTTTAATAAGGTTAAATTATAATAACAAACTTCTTTTGTTAATCAATGTACAGTGTGAACTTTGGTACACTTGGGAGCTTTTCCATATTTCTATTGAAAAAAAAGTGTGCTATAATTTGTCAGATATTTTCGTAAGTTCTAACCAGTTCTGCTGTATGCAGTACAGTGTACTCTTATGTATACATATATACTCCAATAAATATTACGTATCTATAATAACGCATCAAAACACGTCCTTATTCCCATTTAGCGTAAGTTATACCTACATACCAAATTAGAAAAAAAAAAAAATCTTAAAACTCACACAACTCTTTTAATTTTAATTCAATTAAAGTCAAATATAACTCATTCGACGCAAAATTAAATTTACTATAACAGTAGGGTACTAAAAAAATCCTCAATATCGGATAATATTGTAAAAATTATGTCAAAGTTGAAAAAATAGAGAAAAAATAAAAAAATTCCAAATACTTCCGTCTACAGTCTCGTCAGTTATCATTTCAGAAAAATTGTCAACACACTGTCAAAAAGGCTTGTTTTTGTTCTTTCGAACTAAAAAAACAAATTCGAAATCGGAGGAAAATTGGCGAAGTTAGGAGTGATTGTTCACATCAACCTACTGAAAAACGGTTTTATGGCCATAAAATGAGATTTTGGGGGTGTATTGGAAATTTCTCCTATACCATGTTTCTTAGTTTTACTATACCTACAAGTTGTGCTAGGTCTCCATAAAAGTATATTCAATTTTTTTTTCTTGTCACACCGTGTTATCTTTTTAAAATAAAGAACAGAAATACATACATACATACATACAATACCGTAATAAATCAGTGAAGGGGATTGAAGCGTAGACCAGGTAGCTTACATGCCATTGAACTGCCTCTGGGCGTAAATTTTTCATAACCGCAGTTACGTTTGCGTTTTCCTAATAATATTTTATTATTATTATTTTTAGCATCGATTAATAATTTGCTATTGCTTTATATAAAAATAGCTGGAAGCAACAATTTAACTTCTGTTTTCGTGTTTTTTTTTTTTTTTTGCTAAGAAGCATCTTATTACAATATTTTCGAGGGCAGCGTGTTCATGCGCATTTGTTGTTGGCGCCATATTGGCGGTGTTTGTCTAGCATTTATTTTATTAATCCTTATTCAAGCATTGTAGTTTTTCGTCAGCAAAATTAACTCTAAATCATTTGCTTGATTGTTTGCTTACTTTGAGACACTATCTCTACGAGATCTCTACAATGCGGTGCTATGTTAGGTGGGGTATTGTTAGTCGAGTTGCTGTTATGTAAATAGAAAATTGATTAACAACATCATTAGTGTTGATTTTGTGACTTTTTGTTCTATATTTGCTATGTTTCGCTTTTACACCTTCTTTTATATGTTTTTATTTTTCTTAATGCACTTTAAAACGCCAGCTCATCGTATTTCATTCACTTCTATTTATTTTTATAAATTACTGTTTAATTTGTTCTAGTAATTCGCTACACTTTTTCATTCTCTCATTATGTAATGTCACCTTCTTAAATGTTGAATGAAGAACACTTTTTAGGAGATAAACTTTTTTATTGTGATTCCAAAACAAATAATAATACGAATATGTGAGTACGCAAATTCTAATATATTCTAGATATGTGCATGTTTGTGTATATATGTATGCGTGCAATGGCCAGTAAACGTGAGGCACGTGCATGGAACACTTACTGACTTGCCTTTATATAACTGATTTTTCCCACTTTTTACCTCTAAATTATTGTTTGTTTTGATATTCGTATTTCTCGGAAACGCTTGGCATTGAAAACCGCTTTAGAACAAGGATTTTATACAAATTAGATTCACAGTAGATTACTCGGTTAATGTTCGAAAAGTTAAAATTGTGTCATTTGGCATGAATGAGCTCAACTTGTTTAGATTAAATATATATTTATGTATGTAGTTGAAGAGAAGTAATTTTTCATTGTTTGCTACATAAGTACAAGGTGGATCAAAGTTAATAACCTCATCGAAAGATTTATAATTTTTGCTAATGGCGTCGTATGCCAACTACATATATTTGACACCTGTGAATTAGACAGTTGCAGAATACAAGAAAGAAATGGAGCGCGTGAAAGTGAAAATAAAACTTTCCGTTACTCAAAATAATTTTTTTTATTTAGTAAAAAAGATATTTCAAAACAAAACTGATGATTAATTGCGCCACCTTGTAAAAGGTTTTCCAATAACAGCTGTTAGGTGTTAAACAGGAGAGATGATTAACGATTTTTTTATGGCCGAAATTGGATGATATTAATCTGGACAACGTTTATTTTCAACAAGACGGCAAGACATGCCACACAAGCAACAAAACCATTAATCTCTTAAGGGAAAAGTTTCCGGACCATGTTTTCTCTCGAAGAGGTGATCACAATTGTCCACCGAGATCTTGTGATTTAACACCTTGTGACTTTTTTCTTTGGGGCCACGTGAAAGAGAAGGTCTACGCCAACAGCCCAGTGCCGATTCAAGAGCTCAAAGATGGAATTTGTGAGGCTATCGAGGACATAGGGCAGCCACTTTGCAATTCGGTTCTGGAAAATTTCATAGAAAGGATGTTGCCCTGTAAGCGTGGTCGTGGTGAACATTTGCCTGATGTTATTTTCCACTATTAACGGCATACCTTCTCCTCTACCTCTTTATAATGAAATAAACATCCAATCATTTATATAAATCTTTGAATATCAAAATAACACCTCTTATTGGAAACCCCTATATGATGTGAAAAACCTGTCTAAGGAAAGTAGTTTTAGTATTTACCAAAGCATATAGGTTTTAGCTGGATATTTTTGAACACATTTTTGACGTGATAACGTCTTATAATTCGATGTAGCCGGCTGCACGCACAAAAAAAATGCGCCTCATGCGGCGTTACCTTGCTTGAACTGCAAGCGACAGCTCGGAACGAACGACAAAGAGGCACAATCGGCCCCCGCGTTCGGCAACGTTCGACATCTGGCTCTCTCCTACTTGAGTGAGCATATATATGTATGTATATGTATGTATATGCGCATTTGTATATGAATTCACATACTTGTATTTGCATATGCCTTCTTTCTGTGTGCATGGTAATGAACCATTTCTCTGTTGAGAATAGGACGATGATAGAAAAAGTAGGAAATGAAAGAGAGTGTTTCGAGTTTAAAGTGTCTTGAAAAAGGCAAATCGATGATGGTGCCTCTTAGTGTTGTTGACTTATTAACGTCTGATGCATAATCGAAATTGAACATATCTTTTATGAATTTGATAAATGTTTCGTCATTTTGTACTTGATTAATGTACCTCCTTCTCTATATCTTTACAAAATATCTATCAAACAAATAAAATTAAAACTTTCTTTTGAAAATTGCAATCATTCAATCAGTATTTTCTTATGTCGTTGTCACGTTAAACTATCGTCAGTAAACCGACTTTACAGACAACCTCTTTTGTCTTCAACTTGGAGATCAACATTTTCTATGGATCTGTAAAAATTACATTTCGCAAAATTGTGAATATTATCGGTGGTTATAATCGTCCAAAAATAAACCGGAAAAAGTTAATGAAAAAATGTTTGTTAACTAGCTGATAATCCACTTCTTCTCGAACTTTCGAAAAAGCGAAATAAAACAAAAAACAAATCGTGCATTCCTAATTGCAGGAGAAACTTATTTTTCTTTTACAAACTCCATAATATTCTTTATAAAATAGTTTTGGTTTTGCTAAAGTTTACTCATGATTGCCAATCACTAAATTAATATTTATTAAAATATTTCAGAATAATTTATTGCTAATGAGTCTCTAAAATTTACTTTCAATTATATAATCGTGAACACGTGCCACTGAAAGACTGGAGTGTTTTTTTGCACACAAAACACGATTTACTATATTAATAACCCAGCGTTAATGAAGGATTTATTACAATAGTAAATATAATTGTAAGGAATTACATACATACCTGGCGTCAAAGTCAGTTAATTATATAAAAAATTTTAATTTCGAATTATTTTAAGGTACTTATTTGGCTGTTCTATATTAATTGCTAATACACTGTATAACAAAATCCAACTTCTTTCAAAATCACAAAGTTCTGACAACTGTTTATGACAAAGGTATTCTAAGGAATTTTTTCTGCTGTATGCCAACTTCATTTGAAGTCCTAGTGATTTCGTATGCCGTTTAACCATAGAAAAGGATAAACTTTGGGCCTGTAAAAAAATTCGTGCATCAACTTTAAAAACAGTGTAGCACAGATTTTATTACTTGGCCCGCTTTGCCTTAAGCCGGGGCTAGAACCTTGCGGTTATTTACTTGATTTTTGGGTGTAGTACAGTGTTATTGAGCGCTGATGGTGTTGAAAAATGTGGAAATAACAAGTGATAAATTCATACATACACATACCTACATACATATACCTTATGAACTGCTAAAGTCTGCTTCGCCAGAATTCACAATTCGACAATTCAAAGGTTGGTGAAAAAATTTCAAGAAACTTGTTCTGCCGATTATAGAAAAAGGGTTAACTGGACGGTCTATTGAGAATATTGCTGCTGTAGCGCATCACTAAAGATTTCGCACTTTAGACAACTGATTGACGATTTTTTGTGGCTTGACCTTAAAGAAATAGACATAGACGATCTTTATTTTCAACAGGATGGAGCTGTAAGTCACAAATCACGCGATCTAACTTTACTAGACTATTTTCTGTAGGGGTTTTTGAAAATTAAAGTCTATGTGAATAAGCCAACAACGATTCCAGAGCTGAAACACGACATTCGGATCGAGATTGCTGAACTCGATGCGATAATGCGTGAGCAAGTTCTTGAAAATTTTAATTCTCGTGTAGCACCCTGTGTGTAGACGTATTCATGGTGGACGTCCGACATCATTTTCCACATATACGAGTACTTATAATTGCCGAGACCCGTGTTTTGATTAAAAATAATTCAATCTGAAAAGATCTAAGTTTTTAAAAGTGTTATTTTAAAGCAACATCTAGACGCGTCTTTTGAAAGACCCTCTACACATGTGTTGTCTACGGATGGGCTTATGAATAAAATTAATTTTAATGGGAAGATGAGTAAGCAGGATGATTGGGAGCTAGATTGTTCGTTTGTTTTGATTTTGTTGCTACACATATTTTGTTTTTGTACGTACATATAAATGTTATAAGGTATAATGGCCTGCATGTTAATTATTGTTGGTTACATGCATTGCATGTTAGAAAGCTTGCTTACATACCTACATAAAATGCTTCTTAGCATACATAAAATTTATTGCTTCTTCTTCTTTTATCTGTTTTTATTTTTATAATACTGGAAATCTTACAAAACTCATTTAATGTAATTTTTTGTAATTTAATTCTATTTCTGTTGACAGTTCTCATAAGCATCATCTTTTTGAAAAATTAGAAACGATTATACTAAAATTTATATGCAAAATCTGGGTTCAGTTTTTATGGTTGTGAACTATTCAGGGGACATATAATTAATTTCGTATTTGTTACTACGTTAGGTTAGGTTGAAGCGGTTGTCCATTGTAGGACACACTCATGGCCCATTGGGATGCCGCGTGGGGAACTAGCCCCTATACCTCCTGAAACCAATATGTGCTATTCAAAAATTTCGCAAGATCTTTAATTTCGACAGAGCTGAGGTCTTCTAACTCGTTGAAAAAATGTCCGCCCAAAATGGCGAGTCTACGTCTGGATAGAGCAGGACAGTGACACAGAAGGTGCGGGATCGTCTCTTCCTCTTCCTCGTCAAGACAACTTCTGCAGAAGTCATGTAGTTGCACACCTATTCTCTGGGCGTGCCTACCGATTAGGCAGTGCCCCGTAATAACTGAAATCAGTGTGTTAAGACTGTGCTTATCTCTTCTTAGTAGAAGTTCTGTGCGTTTAGCATTGAGAGTCGGCCACATCTGTCGGGTTATTTTGCAAGTGGCTTCGTTACGCTATCTTTCATTCGCTACTCTTACAATTTCCTCGCTAGTTTATCGCCTCTGCAGTTCCCCTCAATGTCGCAATGGCCAGGAACCCATGCTATCATTAGGCGAAATGACTCAGCCATCTCGTTAAGAGATGTGCGGCGTTTCATGGCTAACTTGGAGGTTGCAACCTATTTTGTGAGGGATTTCATCGCCGCCTGGCTGTCAGCGAAAATGTATTGTAGATGCTATTTCCAGATATCGCATCACACTGTACCAGTGTCACGGCTTTCATTATTGCCATCAGTTCAGTCTGAAAGACACTACAGTAGTCGGGGAGCCGAAAACTGAAGGAGATCGCCAAATGTTCGCAATATACACCTCCGCCCACCCTGCCATCGAACTTTGAGCCTTTGAGCTTTATTACTAACTTCATATTTATTTATGTAGTCAATATTTTGAAAGTGACAGCTATTCTATGTTAAAGCACGCCAAAAAATCAAGTAAATTTGATATATCACAGTGAATACACATTTTTTTATTACAGTAAAAATGCCAAATTACGTTCCAACAAAACAGCATTTGCGGGGAGGTTTGCTTTTATTCTTCAATTTAAAGAAAAATGCAACTGAAGCACATCGTTTACTCTCAGAAGCTTACCCTGAATATACTCCAGAGGTTAGAGTATGTCAGCAGTGGTTTGCACGATTTAAATGAGGTGATTTTGAAACAGAAGACAAAGAGCGATCAGGTCCATCAAAAAAGTTTGAAGACGAAGAATTGAATGCATTACTCAATCAAGATCCATGTCAAACTCAAGAAGAATTTGGAAAAACATTGGAAGTCACTCAGCACGCCATATCTAAACGTTTAAAGGCAGCCGGATACATTCAGAAACAAGGAAATTGGGTGCCACACGAATTGAAGCCGAGAGACGTTGGGAGACGATTTTGCATATCTGAAATGCTGCTTAATCGCTACAAAAAGAAATCGTTTTTGCATCGTATTGTCACTGGCGAAGAAAAGTGGATTCATTACGACAACCCAAAGCGTAAAAGATCATATGTCACCAAATCGACACCAAAGCCGAATATTCATGGTTTGGATGGAATCCATAAATTGCCTGAAAGATGGGGGAAAAGTTATCACTTCCGATGGACAATATTTTGAATAAAATATTTTTTCACTTTTATACTTAAATAAATGGTTTTTACAAAAAAATACGATATTATTTATATGTACCCCCAATATATGTCGATTGTTATAGGATGCATCATAGTAAATGTAATGTCCTTTACAAAAATATTGCGAGATACGTTTATTGTTTAAAACGCCACGAGCACATATCCGCTTTTTCTAAACGATTTAATCACTTGTTAAAGTTAAAGTGTTTAACACTTCTCCACAAAGCCATCACTTTTCATGAGCCCAAATACCTTATGGACCGACTTTAATTTGCTGAATCGTCTAAATCTTTTAAGTTTTAAATACTGCTTAGTAACAGAATGTTCGTTTGTTGTCCTCGCTGTCCGTCTTTGGAACCTCCTAGCACTAAAAATCAAAATATTCAGAAGCACACCGCGCTTTAGAAGTGCACTTCTACATTTCTTTCTTGACAATAGTTGCTAATATGTCCGCATATCTTTTTTTACTTTTCTCTGCTCTGCTATTTCTGTAAAACTAAATAAATATTTGACGCGTATTTCTTCTTCTGTTAAGTATTTGGCTGTGCTCCTCCTCCTACTGGTGGGATGCGTCTTAATGTTGTTCCATAAATGGTGAGACCTACAGTTTTAAGCCAACTCCAAACGGTTTTTTATGCAAAACCTTTTTATGGCAGAAATACACTCGGAGGTTTGTCATTGCCTACCAAGGAGCGACTGCTATAAGAAAAAACCTTTTTCTATAATTTTGGTTTTTCGTGAACGGAGATTCGAACCTACGCACTCCCGAATGGTAGTCACGTACCAGCCCACTCAGCTACGGCGGCCGCTAACTCCATATACTTATGCGTATTTACACTATGCTACAAGGTGAAGTCCAAAATAAACAAGACTGAGCTAAAACAGAAAGGACAAGAACTTTGTTCTCGATTTTTTTGGGTGGTGGCTCTTCTGGGGTCTTCCATTCGGCACTTTGACGCTTAGTTTCAGATTCATGTTGGAAACACAATGTTTCATCACCAGTTATAATGTTGTAGGGGAAGTTCTCGTCTTTTGTCGCCTCTTTAATGAGGTCTTTCGAATGTTGAATGCAGAGCAATTTTTGGTCCTCAGTAAACTTGTGCGGAATGAAACGTGCACAGACCTTTCGTAAGCCCAAATGATCAGTTAAAATGCGATAAATCGATGTTGTAGATATATTCAACTCCGATTCCTTGAATTTCAACGATTATTTCGCTTCATTTTTGATAAATTTACGAAGAATTTCGAAGAAGTTTGCGGTGATTACTGTTTTTGGGCGGTTTATATGTTCATTGTCATTGATGCCCTCACAGCCATCTTTGAAACGTGTAAACCACTCCTGAACTCTGGCACGAGATAGACAATCATCGCCGTAGACTTTTTTTTCAATTCAAATGTTTCGGTACGCGTTTTACTGATTTTAAAACAAAATTTAATATTAGCTCTTTGTACTCATTTTTGTTCCGATGACACAAACATACTGATACTTTAGGCTCAATAACTTCGCTTCCACAGAACTGAAAGTCCAACGCACTAACTCATTAAAAGGATGGCGCCACCAAAAACACTTTTATGACGCCCGTCTTATTTATTTGGACTTCACCTTGTATTATTAAGAATAGTATTCATAAGTTCAAACACTGTAAAATAACTTTTGGTTGTGTGTTTGATAAACAAATAAATAAACAATAGAAATGTTATGCCTTACATTCCACTGTAGGTATATTAGACGACATAAGATTCAAATTTGTCGTAACCTAGTTTATATCAACCTTGCTTCAAAATAGTTTTGGGTAAAAATAAGATTTATGTGCTATTTGCTGATTAATTAAGTTATTAGCCTGCCCTTGTACCAGACAGGATCGCACTGCCTCATTAGCTTTAAAAAATGTAGATAACAAGAAAAGGAATCATTTCACAGTGTGGCTTTCTAAATGGCCATCAGCGCCGCTACTACAGTGATCAGGCAGACGCAAACAGAAACATACTTATGTGCATATGTCTAAGTACTTGCTGAGTAACAAATGAAGGTGAACAAAATTCTAATCGTAGTACACACTTTTAAGCCATTTACAATTGAAGCAGACAGAAGTAAAAAAAATAATAAAGTAATAAGTAAACACAAAGCAAGCAAAGTTTTTATAAAAAAATTACTACAAAAAATTATACATCCTCGCTTGTTTATTTACTTTACGGAATTCCTGGTAATAAATATTTCAAGCCTACATACGCACATACCACAAACATGAACACTCTATTCACCTTTAAAAAAAAATCGTTTTGCATGGCCATTAACGAAATGTGTATTTACATACATACATACATATACATACTAGACATAAATGAACTTATCTAGAATTTTTCCAATCGCCATTAAAAATTTTGCGCACAAAAAATGCAAATGTAAATGACCAATGGCGCGGCCATTGACAGCCAAGCGGTACGATGTGGTGCACCCTCTTGAGCTTAGTACGTTTACTAAAGCAGTACACTTGTTGTTAATTGACAAGCACCACCCCGCACAAATGCCAACTCCCCGCTCATCATCGCTCACTGTGAATATCAATATTTTACACGCATAGACAAATACTTGTGCATGCTTTTGGGTAATACGGTGCTGCTCCACGGGCGCTACCAATACCTACACTAATTAATATGCGCATTCTGTCAGACAATTCAGCCATCAAACTTTGAAAATTGCAAAGCTAAAAACTGGCATATCTGAATATACATACGTACATATTGGCACATGATTATGTGTTTACTTTAATTTTAACGGGTGTTCCATTAGTTTTCATTTTTTTGGTGATGTGAATTGCTTGCCAAAATTGGATCAGGAAGGACAAAATACAGCAGTGAGACGGAATTGTGAGAGTAATTTTGGTTCTGTAATGCAAATGAGACTCAGTACAGCTGGCGTTGAGTATTAAGGGAGTTCTCGCTAAGATAATCCGCCTCATCAGAGTCATTTATGCGAGGTCCGACCTGGCGGTGCTTTACAACGGCAACATTGGCAACCCATGTACCCCCAACGCAGGTGCAAGGCAAGGTTGTCTCCTGTCGCCCCATCTCTTCGCCATCGCCCTAAACGACGTAATGAGCCAATAGATCTTGAACAAAAGGGGTTTCGTATGGAGTTTCACCAGACATATTGATGGCCTGGATATCTATCACAAACTCACTGAGATGCAAGCTAAGGCGGATAGACTAGTCACAATGGCACACACTGTCGGACTGGAGGTCAACATCGCCAAGATCAAGGCTATGAGAGTTAACCACAATAACGCAAGGCACATATTGGTTGGTGGAATTCGTCGAAAGCTTCTACTACCTAGGCTGCACCATACCTAGGGCAGACGGCAGTGGAGATGAAAATATCAACTGCAGGCTAAACAAAGCAAGGACGGCGAGTTCGCGAATGTTCAGGCGCTCTAAACTATGGCTATTCAGTTCATGTGTGAAGTCGGTATTGTTGTACAGAGTGAAACATGGCTGGCCTCTAACACCATTAGACAGACGCTATAATCTGTGGAAATTATGGCCGAACACCATCAGCCACGTCACGCTGTAAAGACCAACGAATGAGGAACTCATCTTATGGCAAATAAAAATCAGAATGTGACGATGGATACGTCACACGCTTAAGATAACCATCTGGTATACTTACGAGAATGACACTGGATTGGAACCCACAAAGGAGCAGAGGTCGCAGTCGGCAAAGAATACTTGGAAAAGCTCAATGCTGCGCTAGCTAGCAGATGCCCACATCACAGGGGGCAAAAAAAACCCAAGCGGTTCTGGACTAACCGTGTGCGATGGAAGAATCGTGTCGAAGTCCTATGCTCCCGAGTGAAGGGAAAAAGGCAAAAACACGCAATTTTATGGGAGCTGTGATAGATAGAAGTGGGTGGAAGGTGTCAAAATAGTGAATTTTTATAAACGAAAATAAAACTTTAGACTATGTTAATTTAAAAATGGAGGAAAATAGAAAAGAGAATAACAAAAGACTTGTCCGTAAGCAAAAAAATGTTAATAAAACTCTAAAATTGTATCAGCTCAACCACTGACTGTGCCACATGCACTTCTGTATCAGCTCAACTGTGGGTGTGCAATTACTGAACTCAAAGAAAAAAATTAATGGATAATCGAGCACGATTTTATTAAAAATTTCACACACCAACATCTAACCTTCTTCCTCTTAATTGGCACGATACCCGCTTATGCGATTTTGACCGAGTTTAATAAAGCGGCCACTCGTTTCTTTCTCGTGCTAACCAGCGCCAGCTGATCACACCAAGTGAAGCCAAGTCCTTGTCAACCCGATTTTTCTAACGCAGTGGAACCACTCTGCTACCACCAGCTGATACCGCATCGAACCGCATCATACTTTCAAAACCGGAGCGTTTGTATCCGTTCGGATGACACGACTCAGCCAACGAAGCCGTTGGATCTTTATTCGCTGTGCTATGTCTATGGCGTCGTAAAGCTCATACAGCTCATCGTTCCATCGTCAGCGACACTCGCCGTCGCTAACATGCAAAGACCCCAAAATCTTGCGCAGAGTATTTCTCTTAAACACTCCAAGGCACGCCCCATCGGATGTTGTCATCGTCCCAGCTTATGCGCCAGACGATAGGACGGGCATAATGAGAGCCTAATTGAGTGTTAGTTTTTTTCGTCGAGAGAGGACTTTACTACGAAATGACCTACTTACTCCAAAGTAACACCTGTTGACGAAGGAGATTCTACGTTGGATTTCAAGGCTGACAGGTAACCAATTAGCGGATATTAGGCACTCATTATGCAATGAAAGCAAGAAAACTTTTCAAGTCAACTAATTATGAAGTTTAATAATAATGAGCTGCATGGGATACCCTATACCAAACACAACAGTAAAATCAATAGTTGACAGCCCAACTACTAATATCTCTGCCTTCTGCTGGTCGATTTCATTTTTAGTTTTTTCATATAAATCTATGTACAAATACGCGCATTGATGTGTGAGATGTACATTTTATGGTATTTAGAAATATATTTTATTCACATACAAATATGTATAAGCGTTTTTCAGTGATGTTGCCTCAGTCACCCATCAGCTACTGCCGTTGCATACCAAGTTGAAATTTCAAGTACGCGCTGTCGAAAAAACTCAACAATTAAAAGGCTCAACTCAGCATAAAAAGGCAATAAAAATCTTTATAAATACTACGATACATTACTTAGAATAGCAAGTCAGTGGGTTGAAGAATATTGGCTGGCAAGCGCGTCTGCTGTTTGGCAGCATTTTTTCGCAAACAAATCAAATTAAACACAGTTATGTCTATTGTCTTTTTGTCGCTCTAGCAAATGGTGCTTAGAAAATGCGTCAGTTAACTGTTTACATATATACATATGTATTTATGTATGCACAAACGGATCAAGCCGTACCCCTAATGACGTCCAGCGATTGAAAATTAGACCGCGATGACGAATTCGCCAAATTTGATATGTGAAACATTTCTCGTTTTAGTAGCGATAAAATTCATCTTTGATGCAACGCTATTAAGCCGCAACGCTGTAGCACAAAGTGTAGATATTACATAAAGCCAAAGCCGAAAGAGATACAAAAATCAAAATATATAGAACTAGCTTTAACCCGCGGCCCCGCTCGCGTAGGAGTAGTTTTGAGGGATTTAGGATATGTATATAAAAGAATTACAAACAATAATTCCATTGAAAATAATATTTTTTTAATAACCATAATATTACAATACCCGGCATCCGTTGCTATGCCTCGTTGAATAAAATCAAAACAAACATTCAGAAAAATATCAAGCAAAATTATTTTTATTAATTTTCTATCTCAAACCGTTTTTGAACTTTGCATTTGGGTCATAGTTGAACAGCTTGTGCGGATTATGAAGTCTAGAGTGTGCTATAAATAGTGGAAAATAGGAAAAACTAAGATTTTTTAGATTAAATTTAAGCAATTATTCAATTATTAGTGACGAATGAGAGTGGTGGCGCGGCCTGGGGGCTGTGGAAAGGGATTTCCATCATAAAAACATGCCTATAACCTTCGTTGGGTGAAAATATGAATGTATAAAAATTCACCTGCATCCAAAATTCAAATGAATCCCTTTGCAAATTAAACGAAATCTTCTTTAAAATAAACGAAAGTATTTCCAAGTACAGTGAAACTTTACTAAATTAAATTAAGCCATTTAAAAAATTTGTATGATTCATACTTATTTCCGTCTTTTCAGATAGTCAAGTGGCCATCAAGACTTAATACAATAGGATTTGTTCAGCCAATCAAGTAGAGGTATGTTACGAAACCCTTCATTAATATTGTGTGACGTACTGGGCAGGTAACGACGATGAACTGGCAAAGGAATATCAGCGTACCATCGCCAGAGAGACTGAGTAGCCAAATGAGAGTCTGCCTCACTGACGCACTCAGTACATCTCTAGGAATACTCCAATGAGTTCCCTATCACGACAGAGAAAGAGGATAGTTGAGCAACACTGAGACTTAAAAATAAATATATCTGGCAAAAAGAAAGAAAATTTCAGAAGACATATGAAAATTGCAAAGAAATTTTAGAATAATCCTGCAGTTCGAGAGCGACAAGCAATACCTCCTGTGCTAAAGGTTTCTTGGAATTTCAATATAACAATTTGGGATCGGGCACCCTGGGACATTGAAGCTGATAGGTCACCTATACATTGAAGCTGATTCAGAAATCTGCTACACAGACGGGTCTAAGCATGAAGATGGTAGGACTGATGCGGCTGCCTTTGGGCCAAACTTTAAAAAACCCAAGGGCGGTTATGGCACACTTTTTTAAGCGAAAAACCATGGCTTATAAATCTGCGTCGAGGAATACCTTCCAAGAGGCACAGCTTCGAAACTCACTTATATTTTATCAGTTTTATGTGCACTGCAGTCTCACATATTAACATCCAAACTTCGATGAAGAACGTCTCACTGTCCTCAATACCCCGGGAGCAAGGAACATCGTTTTGTTCGGCTGTGTACCACGGCATGAAGGTCTTACTGACAACGAATCAGTCCGCGCACCCCAGCAAAATTAGGCGCTACTTCAAAATACCATGAACGAGAACTCCTCCGCTGGACTCTTAAAAGTACACATAAAGGAATTTATCAAATAATGCGAAAGCAGGGAATCGTAACGCCACTGGATGGAGATACCAGAACGAAGAGAGGCTAAACAGTTTGTACTTACCTCCAGAAGAGCATCAAACAGCCTGCTAAACCTGAATAAGAACTCTTACTGAACCCTAATCGAAACATTGTAGTATTCCTTATAATTTCATGAAACTAGAATTAGTAGAAACAAGCGTCTACCAGTTTTTCGTACTGGATGATGAAATTCCAGAGTACAATATTTGTGAGTACGCAGCTCTCGCAAGACACCTAAGTTGAGCGACTCCAAGTCCATTAGTGATTTGGAATAAAAAGACTGAGGGGGTACTTAAATTCATCAGGAGTCTCCATTTATAGGCTTGCGGTCAAGCCAATACAACTCATCAGAGGTTGCAGTGCATTATGGTGTAAAATTAATAATAATAAGTATTGAGTTCCATCGAGAGTCTCAGGTTGGATATCATTTTAAACCAGTTGAGAAGGACTAACTGAAGATTGCTTACAGATTCCTTACCAGCCGACTATGTCCAGGACAAAAAGGTGAATATGTATACAGTGGGTAACTTTAATTTTTTTTTATTATAAGGTACGAAATTCGATTTATTCTTGAATAAAATTTAAAAAGTAATTTTTTACATACACAAAATATGACAAGAAAATACTCAAAAAATCATACAACATTAATATTCGGTTTTTGATTACGGTAATAAAATAATGGAGCAAAAGGGCTTAAAAGTGACAAAATTAATATTTAGTACCAAATCCATTATTTTTACTAACATCGGATAAACGTTTTGGCATGGTTGTAACTATTTTCTCATCCAGGAAAATGACATTTCATCATATTTTGTGTTAGGTTAGGTTAGGTTGACCTGGCTGGCTGAAAACAATCACACAAACTTATTAGTCCTTAGAGGTACCAGACCACATTTTATGTGATCCTTAGCAGAATTTAGTCGCAGCTTTCTAGGGCGTTCATTTGTTTGTACGCTGCCAGTGCTAAGTAGTGGGAGTGTCCACCTGTCGTTGCTTAGGAACAACGCCTTCTAATTGTTTATAGGGCCATCTTTGTTTCACATTTTTCTGTCAGAAGAATCGCATAGATGTTTGAGGGCTTCGCTAAATTTTGATGTGCCTGCGCTATAACCGCGATTGCCCGCTTTCTCTTTTTGGCGCCACTGATGCGATGTGTAACTGTGTCTTATTCTTTGTTTTTTTTTTTCTTGTTTTAGCAGCCAAAATGCAAATAATGCGCTGAGAAATATAAAGAAATTAGGAAAGTAGGTAAGTAGGTAAGTTTGGAAAAGGACCCTGATTTACGTGGGATTCGAACCCATAACCTCTGGGATGGCAAGCTGGTGCACTTTAATACTTTATAATAAACTTTTTAATTACACACCTAAACGTCAAGCTTTTTTCTACATTTCATTTGACATTTTTCAATTTCAGACTAACTCAATTTGAACCATTGAAAGATACACAATGGAGCAACGCGTAACGCGTAAAAGTTATTCAAGCTTACTATGAAAAAGGGCGTTCAAATCAAAAGTCAGTCGGTCAATTTAATCGTCCAAATATGCGTACAATCGGAAAAATTGTGCAAAAGTTTGAGCAAACCGGGTCTGTAGGAGATGTGAAAACACCAGTGCATGCGCGTACAGCTCGTACTGCAGAAAATATTGCTGCTGTTCGCGATAGTGTGGTTGAAGAGCCGTCCGTCCACCTCAACTTGTCGTCGTCCCCAACAATTGCACCTCTCACGCTCGCCGTTGATGAACATTATGCATAAAGACTTGCATTTACACGTTTAAAAGGTGCAATTGAGTCAAGAACTAAAGCCTCTTGACAATTTCAAGCGTCGTCAATGGTCAGAATGGTGGCAGGAAATGGCAACAGTGAATGACCAATTTTCGAAGAAAATCATCTTCAGTGATGAAGCACATTTTCACCTCAGTGGATTCGTCAATAAGCAGAATTGCCGCATTTGGGCGAATGATAATCCAAGAGTGATTTCCGAAAAACCAACGCACCCACAAAGAGTGACTGTTTGGTGCGATTTATGAGGCGGCGGCATCATTGAGCCATACCAATATTATCATAATAAAGAGAAATGACAATAATTTCTTAAAAAAAAAATTATTTTATTCAAAATCAACACCGGCCCTTAAAACTTAACCACCCTTTATTTGACGAATTTTTAGTTTTACGTATCTTATCGCAACATCTAGATTCAAGTGACCCAAACGCCAAAATAGTCCCTTTCTTTCTTTATATGTGCATAGTTTATATGTACATACATAGATATTTAGATTTTTCTGTTTCATAGTACTACTTTTACTAAGCAAAATCGACTGCGGACTGTTCTTCTTTGGGAACCCATCAAAATCGGCTTTAAATATCTTCAGGCCGGTATATAACCAAGCGGCGCGAGCGAGTATTTTTGCACTTCGCACAACTTCAATAAAAAACCTTTCAGCAGAGGCTGGCCTACCAACAATCGAAGAAAGAATACATCAGATTCAAGCGAGACTCGTCCCTAAACTTATTTTGCCTTCCAACTCAATCATCGACAAAGACATCTAAAATATAAACCGATCCAAAAATTCATAAAAATTTACTTCTGTTATGCATCAAATATTTGGAGTCGCCAAAAAGCTAGAGCTATCCAATCTGATGGTAAACTACCAAGCAAAATGCCGACAATGGGAGATAACGAAAGTATCCTGTGACCTCAGTCTATCCGAATTTGCAAAAAAAAACTACTTCACCCGAAGTATTCCTTTCTATATTCCAGGAGCGCAAGACATACTGTGAAGCTGACATTGGACTTTGTGATTCACAGATGGCTCAAAATCGGATTCACGGGAACGAGATGGCAGACAGTGCGTCCAAATAAGCCTCCTCAGCAGCGATAGCAAAAGATCCCAGATGAGAAAAGAGAGATATTTTGTCAGAGATATCTCAACACCAGAACGGAACAAGAATGGCTAAACTACACTACACTAAATACACTACCATAAACCGAGAGCATAAATCCCCACAATACCCCAACGGCGTTAGAAAAACACAAATAAAACATTTCCGCCGGTTACGTTTTGGCCACACTATTGACACACATCAACACATCCTGACTAGGGAGCCACCTACATGCTGCGCACACTGCCGAGAAGCTCTCTCTTTAAACCATATATTCCCGTTTTGGTAGACGGCAGAAAACATTACCTGAGGAAGAACTGTATTAAATTGTTAAAAAACCCACATCCGATAATATCATCGCTATTAACACTTTATAAAGCACATCCGAGCCCGAATTTGAATTAAATATAAATTTTCCGTATTTATTTTTTATTATATATGTAAGTACAAGGATGTTTCATTTTATTCCTACACAAATATTCTAGTCCTACTGTTTTTAAATATTTTTGTAGAGCTGATGGTCTCTTTCAATATTGACGTAATTAATTTGGTTTAATTTGTTAATAAATAGACTGCTTCATTTCCTACCGTTGTTTGTTCGCATAGTGTCGCATGTGTCATTATCATCAACATATTCACTAAACCCATTTCTTTGATTATTTGCTTATGTGCTAGATTTTAATATTTCATCAGTTATTCAAAATACTACAGCAATATGGGGTAGCATTTGAATTTATTTAAATGTTAAAAATTTCTTCAGGCTCATATTTGCATAGCTGTCATATGGATACACTCGTGCACACTTATTTGCGCTCATTTACGTAAGAATTTATTAATGCTCATGGCATTTTTTATAGAAATATCAACCCAGCGCTGCAGTAACAGCTGTAGTTAACGTTGATTTTTGTGAGTGTTAGTTATTATTGCTAATGTTGTAGTTTGCTCACGCTGTAAATCTTTTTACAATGCATATAAATACATTTTTTTTATAATATTACAAACTAAACTTGTCCTGCAGTGACTATTTGTCTCGTTGTAATCGTCTGTCTGTCCATTCGATTCTCACGTTTATGAACTAATCAATTCTGGTTGTAATTGGTTTGAACCGGTAAATTACACTCAAGGTAAAATATTGGAAAAATTAAAATACGTATAAGATTTACTGGGGTAGCTAGTAGGGTAGGGTAGGGTAGGTAGGGTATAAAAAGGTGTGGGAATAACTTTAACAGACTAAGAGCACTGCGCTGCGACCACGAGACAAGGAAACGATAACGATACATTTCCTAATTAGAAAAATATCTTAGTCAGTCAGAAAGCTTCTTAATAAAGAACTCCAAAGGGTTGGAAAATCAAAATATCGATATCTAATTCATATAAAAAAAAACTACGAAAAACGTCATATTTGGGGCATATTCTACGAAACCCGAAATATGAACTCTTGCAACTCATATTGCAGGGCAAGATTGAAGGAAGACGAGGTATCGGGCGTAAGCAGTTTTCTTGGCCGCACAAAGGTAAGTATTTTTAATTCCAATACAAAATCAGTTCTGCTCTACTGTTGCGAAGCTTGGCTTCTACACAAAGCTTACAATCATTTGTTAACCGTTGTCTCAGAACAATCCTGCGCATATGGATTTCGAACGAAGAACTCCTCGCAAGCGGACAAAATCCATTGAAATACGGAAATTTCGGCACTATGTGCCTCTAATCAGCGTCACAGCAACAAATATTATTAATAATAATAACAGTGAAAACACAGTAAAACCATGATGAAAATGGTTTATTGTTTTTTTTAAATATTCCCTTTGAAAGTCAAATCACTTCTGAATTCGCTTTAATCAGCTTTCAAAGCACTTTTTCCACTCAGATGTGGATTCCTTCAACACGTGCTGTTTAATGGTGCTCACACTCCACACCAACGTAAACGTGCGCCCGTACAGCTGACACGATGAAAAAACGATCTACGATACTACGAAACAGAACGGTGGTGAGAATTGATTTACGAGGTGTGTTCAAAAAGTATCGGGAAACTTGCGTTTTTTCAAAAAATATTTATTTATTCATTGATATCCATTTTGTCCCCTTCAAAGTAATCCCCATGAGATATTATGCACTTGAGCCAACGTTTTCTCCAATCTTCGAAGTACTTCAAAAAATCATTTTTTTATCTAGTTCAGCTCATCAATCGTAGCGTAGCGTCATCCTTTCATGGGCCTCTTCAGTTTCGGAAACAAGAAAAATTCACAGGGGGCAAAATCATTATTGTGTTGTTTTTGGCCAAAAAGTCGCGCACAAGCAACGATGTGTGAGCAGGGGCGTTAACGTGATGCAAGAGCCAAGTTTTGTTCTTCCACAAATCCGGGCGAATTGCTTCACGCAAATTACGCATAACTTGCAGGTAATATTCCTTATTGACCGTTTTAACCTGTGGCAAGAACTCATGGTGCACAACGCCCCTGCAATCGAAGAAAACGGTAAGCAAAACGTTTACATTCAACCGAACTTGGCGCGCTTTTTTCGGTCTTGGTTCGTGCGGCAGCTTTAGATGATTGAGCTTTGGTTTCCACGTCATAACCATAAACCCACGATTCGTCACGAGTTATGCCCTTCTGGAGCAAATTTGGGTCGTCGCGAACAGAGTCCAACATCTCATTCATGCTGGTACAAATTTTGCGGCGACCCGTCTCAGGCCCAAATCATTGAAAAAAAATCGAATGGCAGGAGCCAATCGATATGTCTGGGTCCTCAGCAACTTCTCTAACGGTGATTCGACGATTGGTCAATACCACTTTCTTCACTTCATCAATTTTTTCGTTTGTTGTTGAAGTGCTCGGGTGTCCGGCACGCCGTCACGCTTTTCGTCGTTCACATCTTCTTGGCGTTCTGAGAACATTATCTTTGATCCATCGTTTTGAATAGGTAGAAATCGAAGACGAGCCGAAACACGTGCAAGCAGAGCAGCTGTCAACAATTAACTGAACATTCAAAATGGCCGAACTCGTCGGTATGAGTACCAACATATCGCCACAAAAAAATCGAAATTCGAATATACATAACCTGCGAAAATTCCAAATTTGCGATACTCTTTGATCACACCTCCTGTATGGGGCTCTCATTAGTTTCATCGTGTCAGCTAATACGGGCGTACGTTTACGTTGGTGAGTGTGAGCACCATATGAGTAAAGGATTCAACAGCTTTATCAGGCGTTGAAAAACGTTGATCTCGTATTTTATTTTTGATGTTCGAGAAAAAAAACGAAATCAATAGAGGCCAAATCAGGACTTTAAGCTAATTCAATCTTTTGAATGGGTACCAAGATTTATGCTGTGCACTGTATATACGAGTATATGTACAAAAGTTGAAATGTTTCAATCCTTATCTCTGTCCAAGGCCGGTAATTTTAATAAAATTGTGTGCCGAAAAAATGTGTCATTGATGATTTAATAACATTCACACCCCTTAGCTCATAGGTACTAATTTACATATGTTATTGCAAATTTTGTTAAAATTTAAATTAATTAGAACCTTGATTTGCTACAAGATGACACTTTTGTCTCCAGATGTGCGAAATGTCTGAAAAACCTCAATTAGTGTTATTGAAAAGGCAAAAATTCCCTCGATTTAGATGCATATGCGAAAAACCTTTCAAAAGGAGTGACGCAATAAAAGCGTAAAATATTGCGAAATACGTCAAAATTAGTTGACTATCTGGATAGTACCAGATACAACTAGAAAATTTGCATTTCCTTTAGAATAACTTATTTAAACACGTGTCAACGATTAAGAAGTAAATATTGTGCTAAACGATGAACGGTTTATAAAACTTTGCTGTGTCATTCAGTAAAATTATATGGAAAGCATATAATAAAATCTGGTCTGAAGTTTAAGGACTTTTTTTAGTATCTGAATCAATTCAGCCCCTCAATTCGACTGGTAGTTGCTGTATATTCAGCCTTGCGTTTGCGTTTGTGTGTTCAATTGCAAAATGGATTTGATATCTCCCGATTCAAGTATGACTTAAGGGGCTAAATAGTTATAAATGAAAAAAAAAAAATCTTTCGTCCAAGCACGAGTAAATTGTATCTCGAACACCTGTGTAAAGTTTCATCAAGATCGGTGGAGTAGTTTTCGAGAACATTTGACAACCGACTTTGAAAACACGGTTCCGAGAAAAACGCGTTTAAAGTTTTGAGGAACAATAAAAATGGCTTGGAGCGCACACCTTCCAAAGGCGGTATCTCCGAAACTATTATTCGGATCGACTTGAAAATTTAGGATAATATTCTTGAGATGTTGTAGAAATTAATATGCCAAAATATCGATTTTTTAAACCCACGAAACCCTTAATAGAAGTTCTATGATTATGCACCGATCCAACTTACCTAAAAGCTGCTACGATCCCCTCAAGCTCAATTCTGATCATAAATGTATTTAAGTTTAGCTGTCCTAATTAAATATAGTATTAAAATATGCTTAACAAAATGTTCCTTATATCATATCATTTAGAATGAAAGTTGGTTACCTACGCAATCTTCCGCAGCAATTCCCCCTTGTCGGTACGGGGCATTCCGCCTCTATTCAGATAAAGGCCTTAAACAATTCTTGTCAAGGAACTGCGCCTATAGGTCTAGTATCAGGCCAGTCCACTTAACAAAAATCGGCCGTCTTTAGTGAATAGACGCAAAGTTTTGTTTCACTACGACAACGCAAGATCTCATACCGCAAGGCAAACATTAGGCAAGCTGAACGAGCTCGGATGGGCGCTAATGCCGCATCCATCATACTCTCCGGATATTGCACCTTGTGATTATCACCTTTTCCGTGGACTTCAGTCCCATATGAGTAACAAGAACTATTCCTCAAAAGAAGCTATAAAAAGGGATATCGAAGCGTATTTTGGCTCCAAGGACAAACAATTTTTTGAGCAGGGAATTAAAAATTAGCCTAAACGTTGGGAAGACATTGTAAATAATGAAGGAAAATATAATAATGATTAATAAATACTTTAAACATCTTTTTTATTAATTTTAAAACCACCTTTAAAAAACGCACGAACTTATGAACTGACCTGATATAACCTTGAAAATTATTCATAATCTGCTAATTCCTTTCATGTCTTCTTTAACGTCTCCTTAATATTTCTGGGGTCAGTCAGCCTATTATCTTCATAATTTACTACCCATGCGATATTTATTATGCTTAAAGGCCTTGGATACTGCAATAGCCTCATTCAGAGTGGCGCAAAATTAATCACCCTATCGAAAGATTTATACTATTTGCAAATAGCGTTGTTTGTCAATCATTTGATACCTGTGAATTAGTTAGCTGCAGTATAAAAACAGACAAGCAATAGAGCGCATAAAAGTCAAAATAAAGATTTCCATCACTCAAAATTATTTTTTTTTTATTAAGTAAAAGCAAAAACAAAAATGCCAAAAATCTGCCCGATCTTAGAGCCACTTTAAACAGCCGCCTGAGCCTCTAAGTCATCTTACATAATTGGCGCGTACACCCTTTTTAGGTGTTTGGAGAATGTTTGTTTACCGCACGATCAATCGTTTTTCCTAAACGTTTGAAGTTTCAGACAGAAAAAGAAGTGGTCGTCCTCGTGTGGCTCGAACCAGTTCAGCCATAAAAAAAACCGTTTGAGAAAGAATTCGCAGAAATCTCTTTAGAAAGCAGAAAATTATGTCCAGGGAAATGAATGTAACGACCAGATTCAGGTCTAGCCTTCACGTCTAGTCTAGGGATGATCTCCCCATGAAAGACTTCCGGCGCTCAACTGGTCATCTTTTGACAACGCGTTTGAAGAAAATTAGACTCGACAGATAAAAGTAGCTTCTTCGGTGGCACGCGGTGAACGGCTATGAAAATATTCTTTTCACAGATGAGAAAATGTTCAGTGTTGAAAATGTTTTTAATAAGGAAAACGACAAAATCTATGCTAAAACATTAAAATACACAAAAAATGTTGTCCCAAGGCCCCGAAATAATTTGGTGGGGAGTGTCTTGTAAAGTCGTTACAGCCATTCATTTCTGCAAAAAAGAGGTTAAGACCAAGACATTCCGCTCCAGCCCATAAGGCAAAAACCACTCAGCAGTGTCTAAAAACAATATTCCTGTGTTCATAGCCGCAGAAGATTGGCCGTCTGGAAATCCAGATCTCAATCCATTGGAGTACAGTTTGTGGTCAGAATTTGAGAACATGACCTGCCGAAGACCTCACAGGAATTCGGAGAGTCTCAAACAATCTTTGGTTCTCGCAGCGAGGTCAATATCGTTTGAAGGCTTGTGTAAAAGCGAATTTTGACCATTTCGAATGAAAATTAAAAAAAATTGTTTAATGTTTATTTGATTGAATAAAACTAACTTTATTAAAACAAGTATTATAATTTCATATATATAACGAACTTAACTTGTAACAGAACTTATGGTAAGGCTAAGTATTAAACCGATTAAAATCAAGGAAAGTCGAGCGAACACTGCGAAATGCAAATTTAAAAGATTTTATCGAAGGTGGGACTGAAATCAGCTTCCCATCAGCGATAAATATTCCTTCAGCCACGGATTTATTAAAAATTAGTTTAAGTGGTTGCACCATAGAGCGATAATTTTTACGCAATGTTGCAGAAAGACCGTCGACATTTGATTGAGAAGAATTCTTAATCTTTAACAATCCTTCAATGATATCAACATCTGAAAAATAAGTAAACCGAAGTCAAGTGTAGAAGACAATTTCCTCGAGAAGTTTTAGCGAATGGCTTGCAAATGTTCTTCGTGAATATCATCAATAGATACGAAGTTAGATGAGAAGAAATCAGCAAATAAGTTCACTGCTTCACTGACAGAGGAAGCACTAACGTCCTTGTAAACAGCAGAAGCCTTTCTAATCGATTTAATATGTCGCCAAATATTCTTCAGGTTACTTTTTATGTTAAGCTGAAAGCTATGAATGTATTCCTCATACCAAGCCTTAACACATGGGCTGAAAAGTTCCGGGCTTATCATAGAGATGGCACTAGTTTTATTGCCCCCCTGATTTTCAGTTAATACTAACCTTAAAAAGACAGTTGTTAAAATTTGTTCATATTCTATTCATTAGTTCGTGAGTTCTTGTGCTAAGAGTGACGCTACTTTTGTTATTTTCAAAACTATGGATCAAAAAGAATTTCGTGTTTTAATCTTGCCTGCTTCTTGATGGGAAAAAATATCGTTCAACCGAAGCAATGGCTTGAAAAGTGTTATGGGGACTCCGCTTTCCACTCCATCAAAAGCAACAATAACACGATGGTTTGCTGACTTCATACTGGTCGTGCAGACACCGATGATGCACAACGCAGTGGACGTCCAAATGAGCCGGTAACACCTGAAAACGTCAAAAAAATCAAACAACACAAAATCGTTTTGAATGATAGAGAAGTGAAGTTGCGTGAGTTAGCTGCCATCGCGAAGATATTAACAGAAAGTGTGGGCTATGTATTGCATGAACATTTGACTATGGGAAAGCTCTGTTCAAAGTGGGTGCCGCGTTTGCTCACTGTTTTATTTCAATCAAGACCACCCTTTTGGATGTTTGGCTGAGCTCCTCCTTCTATTTGTGGTGTGCGTCTTAATGTTGTTCCACAAATGGAGGGTTTCAAGCCAACTCCGAACGGCAGAGGAGGTTTGCCGTTACCTGCCGAGGGGCGACCGCTACTAGAAAAAAGTTTTTCTTTATTTTGGTTTTTCAATGAGATTTGAACCTACGTTCTCTCTGAATTGCGAATGGTAGTCACGCACCAACCCATTCGGCTACGGCGGCCACTATGGCAAAACTACATGAATTGAACTTCGAAGTGCTCCTACAGCCGCTGCATTCGCCAGATTCGACTTCCAGCGACTACTCGCTGTTCGCAGACCGAGAAAAATGCTCGCCGGCAAGAAATTTTGCTCGAATGAAGAAGTTGTCGCTGAAACTGAGGCCTTATTTGAGGCAAAAGATAAAACATTCTAAACAAAAGAGGTATTGAAATGCTAGAGGAGCGCGTTGTGCTTGATGTAAATTTCATTTATGAACAGAGCTGATTTTAAACAAAACAAATGTTATCTTTATTAGGCTCGGGACTTTTTAGCCCATGTGTTATTTAAATTACGAAACGTAAGCCTGTGGAACATAAAAAAATCATAAAAGCGGTTTTCTTTAGACGATGACTAATATGATTGAAATGCGGCAAATGCGCATGTTATTGGTATGCACTTGCATCAGCTCAGTATCAAACGACAATTTCTGAGCGTCTAAATGCAAACTTAAGCCGTCAGCCAGTTTGAGATATCAAAAATTTTCCGTCAACACTATTAAATAAATAGACATGTGTATGTATGTAAACGACAATTCAAACTTCAAACATAGTTGTTGCCATACATTTACATGCATATGTGCATATGTATGCCTGTATGTGTGATGGCAATGCTTCTCAAGCTTTTTCCTTTCTTTTTCATTTGATGTTGGACACCCATATGCAGGTACTTACATACATACATTTACATTTTATAAAATATTTCCATACATTTATGTGCATACATTTGTTTTACAATGTAGTAAATATACACACACACATACATACATAGTTATAACCGGTCGGTAATATATGCATGCGCATTTAAATTTTTACTTTAAGTGCAAAACATTTATTTTTAGACAAGAGCTTTGGTACGTACGTACATACATACGCGTGTACATAAACAATTGCTTGTAACTAACTAACTAACCAGCAAGCGAACTAAAACCAATTCTATTCACATGTTTTGCCATTCTTCCAAACAATTTTACATTATGTTGCCGCGCATGCGCAATGCACTACTCGTGCCGCCAAGCATTACTACCTACACCTACTCACTGAGGCAGTGACTGCAGCTGACAATAATTCGCAATTAAGCAAGATACACAAAAACATATGTAGACAATTGCACGACACTCGCCGCCACCTGTTTCTGTGCACAAAAACAACAAAGTATATTACACAAGTAAAAATAAAATGGTGAGAACATACGCGTACATACACACAAAGAGCAGGTACGTATGTGTGTTTGTTAATAGCTGCACAGCTATGGAATACCTACCCGTAAACAATCAAACACTCGTTACAAAAGTTCTTATTTGCACGCTCAATTTTCTTGGTAATGACTTTTATAGATTGGATCAGTATTTGTTTTTTTTTGTTTTGCTCATTTGTTGCTGCCATACTTTTGTATATATGTATATAAATATGAATTTTTGAAGTCACTGGGGCCGGAGGGTTCGTTTAATTTATGCTGAACAAACTCGTTCCCAACAAACTAACTAACTTGTAAATGCTCCCACATTCGCTTTCAGCACAACCTGATCCACTTTCAATAACTCTGGTTATATCCAATTCGCATGGTTATACCGCCGGCTGGTGTCACTTAATCAATCGCAAGTTACTTTTTACCACACCTTCAAATGTTTTTTATTGTATTGCATAAATTCTTGCATTTATACGCGATCAGGAGTCTAAATATGTGCGCACTACCTTGATTAAAAAGTTCCCAGAATAAGAAATAAATAAATAATTGTCGCGTACACTTCTATTAGGTGTTTGGCCAAGCTCCTTCCCCTACTTGTGGCGTGCGTCTTGATATTGTTCCACAAATGGTGGGACATACAGTTTAAAGCCGACTTCGAACGGCAAATGGTTTTCATAAGGAGATTTTTCATGGCAGAGGAAGGTTTGCCATTGCCTACCGAGGGGCGACCGCTATTAGCAAAAACTTTTTCTATCACTTTGCTGTTTCATGCACGGAGACTCGAACCTAAGAACTGCCGCATGGTAGTCACGTACCAACCCATTCGGGTACGGTGGCCGCCCGAAATATATTCAGAATATTCAAACTAGAAATTATTTCTCAAAAGTGATATTATCGCCTTCAAAGTACTCGCCATCAATTGCAACGCGCTGTTGCCAGCGTTTGACCAAGCGCTTGAAACATTCCTGAAACTCTATAGTCGATATAACCATCAGAACCGTCTTCGATTTTTCTATTACTTCTCATCCGCTGTTAAAATGCGTTCCCCGTATAGGTTTTTTGTCTCGATCAAACAGAAAAAAATTGCAGGGAGCCATATCAGATGAATTCGATGGCTGTTGGATGATATTCGTTGCATCCTTGATCAAAAATTCACGGTTAATGATGGCACTCTGCGACGGTGCGTCATCGTGGTGCAATATCTACCAGTTGTTTTCCCACAAATTCCTTCTTCTTTGACGAATGACGTCACGTAAACGTCTCGCAACGCTCAAACAATAATCCTTATTAACTGTCTAACCCTGTGGAAAAAAGGGGGGTGTACAATCCTTAAAAGCCGTGAGCATCGCTTTCTTATTTGTCTGACAATGATGTGGTTTTTTGGCCTTGGTTCATTCGAAGTTCTCCACTCACTCACTCACCGTGTTGTACTCATAAACTAGCGTCTCGTCTCCAGTAGTGATGCGTTTGATGATTGTTGACCTGAATCTGAGCCTTGGAAACCATGTCTTTAGCGATATATACGCAGTCTTCTTTTTGTATGATATTTAGATATTTTAAATACTTTGCAGCAACACGGCGCAAACTCAAACCGGATCTATAAGCAATGTTCAAGTCCTCTGTGAGCTCTCTGATTTAATTTGCTGATATTCATCAACTTTTCTTTTACTATATGTTTTCATCAGTTTTTGATATAGACGTCCTAAAATTAAGTTCGTCATCCTTGATGGATTCGCGATCTCTTCTGAAGAGTTCGTAGCACTCTTTAGATAATCATTACCAACACAGTTCCTCGACATTTCTAAGGTTTTCGCCCCATTGAATCTATTTTTAACGCACAATTTAATACAAACTCGCTGTTGACAATTCAAATCAATTTTTAATACTTTAAAAAGACGAAAACACGGATAGATTTATTCAATACGGCATAACTTTTACATATATCAAACAATGGCGATAAAATTTTAGTAGGAATGTTAATCACGGATGCCGCAATGTTACAAAAAAAAACAGAACTCAAATGACTTGACTTAGAGTGTCACTCAGCGGTTGTTCCGGGAACTTTTTGATCAAGGTGATAATCGCACATAAATACATAGGGTCGACCTTAGGAAAGATTTCATTAGCGAAATAATGGAAGTTTCTACTAGTTCCCAAATGCATTAGTGTGGAGAAAATTTATTCTAAACACTTTATTTACTACTAGCAGCAAATCGCGCAATTAAATATACTATGGCTTTCCTTTGCCTTTTTTTCGTATCTTTGATAATAATTAAACAAACCAAGGGCACTAAAATATTCAACCAAACCAATTTCTACAAATAAAAACCTTCCAAAATAGTCTTGAGATCTGACTGTTAATTTTGCAGCTAATCTTCCAAATGTATGCTGGTAGATTCATTTTTCTGGATTTATTGCTAATCCCTGCATATGTGAACGTCAGGCCCGTGCACAGATCCTCAGATTTAGGGGGGTTCCAAATTTTGTTGCAGTTTGATATAACTTTGCTTGTGTTTATAAATTTATGACACAGTACACGCTTAAGTCACAGTTTTGGATATCATGAATCATTGATTGGTGATAAGAATAAATAATAATCAAAAAAAGATTGAAATTAATTTATTATAATATGCTTTATAATAACTCATCCATGTTCTCATGCTTTATTCGTATATAATTTGTTTTCTCTGTACATCTAATCGATCTATGTCATTAGCTATTATCAGATTTTATTGAAGTAATTGAACATATAAAGGGTGTTTTTTTAGAGGTTAGGTTTTCAAGTTGGCACTACTTTTTTTGTAGATGGTCTTTTTGATAGCTGTCACTTGATTTATGCTCAGTTTAGTTTGCCATTTCATAATGAATAGACTTACACCTAATCAAGCGCGTCGCACGTTCAAAACGAGATGGCCACCGATCCCGATTTTCACAAGAAAATTTTGTTCAGCGATGAAGCTCACTTTTGGTTGAATGGGTATGTCAATAAGCAAAATTGTCGCATTTGGAGTGAGCATAGTCCACAAGCCATTGCTGAGACGCCGTTACATCCTCAAAAAGTCACTGTTTGGTTATTGCTGACATACGGCCCCAATTGCTGCAAAAAGTGGTCGAAAATTGGGCCTCTCGGCTGGAATTTATTCGAGCCAGCCGCGGCGGCCACTTGCCCGAAATCATTTTTAAAACATAATGGCAAACCCTTATCTTTATAATAAAGCTAAATTCTTGGCCATAACATTAAACTATATACGTTTTATTTCATCTTGAAAACCTAACCTCTAAAAAAAACACCCTTTACTATACATTTATTACTATTTGAGTTAAGACAAACAAATGTTTGTACGATTCATTTGTTCGATTATGTCAAAAAAATTTTTAAAACTTCGTCTGGGAGGGGTTTGAACCTTGCAAACCCTCCGCCCCGCCGTGCGCACGGGCCTAGTGGACGTATTTTAGCTACTGGGCATTCAGCTCAATTGAAGTTTGAGGTGTCTGTCCTCTTGGTTTGGAAAAAGTTAAAAAAAATACACTTTTTGAAATATTGAATTTCGAAAAAATTTCGAACTTTGTTTTTTGCAAAATAATAAATTTTCAACTACTTTTTTGCAATTGTTTGTGCATATGTAAGTCGCTCGTGCAAGTAATGACGATCATTTTGAACCCAGAATCATTAAAATCGGTTCATTTTTGACTAAGTTATGAGCAATTAAAAAAAAAATTCTTATATTATTAAAAAAATCGATTTTGAGCCGAAATACAAAATTGCCGATAAATCTTGAAAAAAAAATTTTCGGAGGAAGTTTGGCATTGCCTGCCGAGGGGCAACCGCTATTAGAAAACAATTTTTAGATCTAAGAATTTCAATAAAAAATGGATAATAGGAACGAAGTACGCATTGAAACGTATTTGGTCGAGTAGATCCCAACAGTCAATGGTAACATATATTACATCGTATATAAAAACTATGCTTTGAATGAGTCGTCTGATCGCAAGTGATAAAAATATGTATAAGCATGCATCTAGCGTTGTGTTTGGCACGAGTCTACCAAGGTGAAGAGGGTGAAGAACAAAACGTACAAACGTGCGTTGAACTCTTTCAATTCAAAGAATAAATCGGATTTCAGATGACTGAGGCATACTCCAACTTTGAATGGACTAAAGCTTTATATAATATTTTTCTAGTGTATGGGTCTTTAAAATCACTAGAATAGCTTCGCGAAAAATCTAAATTAGCATATGCTTTCGGAATAATGGAATTAATATGGACAAAGAGCGTAAAAGATGAGTCAAAAATAACGCAAAGGTCACAAATTTCATTTAATGATACAGGAGTTACATTTAAACATAATAGGTTGACTAAAGGAGATTTATAGACTTGAAAAACAACTTGGGATAACACGTACTAGGGGCATAATCCATGGACAGATAAATAGCACAAATGTGAACCTTATATGTTAAGCTAAGTTTTTAGTGCGAACTCTGCTTTGATCAAATAAATTGGTTTGTTTACATTTTTTACCGTTATTAAGCTTACATTTATGCGAGGAATTTACCGATTTTATACCGTAATTTTTTGTTTCTTAAATAAAATTTGAAAGTAATTCTTAAAAATGGACGTGGAAAACACTGGACGCCGGAGAAAAGAGCTCTTGTATATGAGTCAAAACGGAAAAAGATATGCAGAAATAACTGAAATGATGATGTGTTCTCGGAAAATGGTTTATAATGCTCTTAATTTAGTTAAGAAAAATGCATCCTATCTAAGCATACAAACGGAAAGAAAACCAAAGCCGCGAAAAAACTGATGTTAATGTGGATAGAGCTATAGTACGCGAGAACAAAACAGATCCGGCATGGAAAAAATTACGCTTGAAATAAACCAAGAATCTGATCTACAGGTGTCCAGAAAGCTTGTAGGAAGGCGACTTAACGAAGCCCAGCTGTTTGGCTGCATAAACAGAAAAAAAAACACTCCGCTCAAAAAGACATACCAAACACCGACTTGCCTTTGCAAAAGCCCACACAGACAAGTCTATTCAGTTTTGGAAAAACGTATTTTGAATCGACGAAACCATGTGATCACATGGGAAAACTATTGTGCGTCGTCCAAAAAATCAAGCACTAAATCCTAGGTTCACAGAAAAGACGATTATTACGGCGGCGGAAGCATCATGGTTTGGGGAGCTTTTTCCTGTAATGGTGCTAGGCCGATTGTTCGCCTGGTTGGTAAAATGGATAGATTTCAGAATCTGGATATAGTCCAGAATAAAATGGAGCCATTTGTGTTTGAATTTATGCCATTAAATTGGACATTTATGCAGGATAACGATCCAAAGCAAACACTGCAAAGATAGGGAAGCAATGGCTCAGAAGAGAAAAAATTAATGTACTGGATTGGCCGGCGCAGAGTCCAGATCTCAATTCAATAGAAAATTTGTGGAATGACGTTAAGGTCAAAATCGTTAATAAAAATTTTAAAAATTTTGATGATTTGTGGGCCGCAGTTGAGGAGGCTTGGTACTCGATTCCAAAGGAAAGATGCCACAAGCTTGTAGAAAGCATGGAGCGACGGCTTGAAGAAATAGTCAAAAACGGTGGATATAGTAAAAATCTGATTTGTTTACTATTTTTGCTTTTATTTGAAATATTTTAGGCACAAATAGCACATCTTTATGTGTTCAGGAGGTTTCGTGAGTTATCAACGTTCTCGCAAATTAAATCAGAACTAAAATTCTTTTTGGCCATTTTTTTGGTCTAAAGTGGAAGTAAATACGTTTTTTTTTATGTTGCTTTTTTCCAATAAAAATATAATTGTTTAAAAACCTTTTCAACTCTTTGCTTTCAAAGTCTAAATGTTCTATTTATATGACTATGGCTGTAGTTTGTTTTGCAGAGCACCGTCATTCAGAGCATTCAAATCTTCCTGTAATAACAAAGTATCCGATAGACATTATTTCATACCAGATGGCGACAAAACATAAAAACTTGGCATTACTTTTTTTAAATTCACATGGATTCAGTGATAGTAAATTTTTTACAGTCGTAGCGTAGGTTGGTTTTCTACGACGTACTCAGTGATAAGGCTGAATAATCTTAGAAGGTCAGAAAATTGTTGCCAGATATGGCTTTATAGATAAATGCAAAAATATGAATACAAATCTGCAATTTATTAGATGGCAAAGAAAAACTAATTTACCGCCTCATTACAATGTAACTAATAGAGAAATTAGGGTAAGATAATGATAAAGCAAAAAACAATATTACTATAGGGTAAGACTCCGTCAGAAAATATGAGATTTGCAAGTGGTCTTTCGACCATACACAAAAAAGGACATAAAACTGAATGCCAAAATTACAGAGGCATATCTTTACTTAATACAGGTTATAAAGTATTTACAAACATTCTATTTGAAAGGCTGAATATTTATGCTGAGAACATCCTAGACGATTACCAATGTGGTTTTAGAAACAACCGCTCAACGATTGATCAAGGTTTTACTGTCCACCAGATATTCGAAAAGTTTTACGAATATAAAATTGATATATTTTGCCTCTTTGTTGACTTCAAACAGGCATTTGACAGTATAAATAGAAAACGGATAAAATACTGCTTT
Source organism: Anastrepha fraterculus (assembly GCA_037575425.1). Lineage (NCBI taxonomy): Eukaryota > Metazoa > Arthropoda > Insecta > Diptera > Tephritidae > Anastrepha > Anastrepha fraterculus. The sequence continues at coordinate 135,755 of JAYXIM010017766.1, read as the reverse complement.
CAGAAAATTGGAATACCTCTGAAGTTAATTAATTTGATTCTCTGTACATTGTCGAACACAACAAGTAAAGTACTGGTGCAAGGAAGCCTGTCAGACCCATTCGAAATCATATCCGGAGTAAAACAAGGAGACGCATTGTCATGTTTAGTATTCAATTTAATGCTACACACGACTGTTAAAGAAATAAACACGAATGGAACATTATTTAATAATGATTTTCAGATATGTGCCTACGCTGATGATATTCTTATTATGGCTAAAGATAGAAAGACTCTTATACGCGTCTTTAAATGTATCGATAAAGATGCAAAAGCTCTGGGACTACACGTAAATACCGAGAAAACCAAATACATGATTCGGTCAGTCAACAACACGTCACGCGATGACCTAAGTATTAACAACTTTGCTTTCGAAAATATCACTGAATTTAAATACTTGGGTTTTAAACTATCAGCAGATAAAGATTCGGCGATAGCTATTAACGACAGAATCCAAGCTGCAAATAACGCCTACTACGTTAACATAAAACTATTTAAATCAAAAGATCTGTCCAGAGCACAGAAAATAAGAATGTACAAAGTACTGATACGACCCGTCCTTACATATGGTGCAGAAATATGGACGCTGAAAACAAATGATATTCATCAGCTGATGTGCTTCGAAAGACGTATCATAAGGAAAATATATGGTCCGGTTGCAACAATAGATGGCAGCTACCGCATTCGCTACAATAATGAAATCGAAGAAATCGTTCAAGGACAAAATATAATACGTTTTATCAAAGCCCAACGAATTAGATGGATTGGGCACGTACTGCGCATGCCGAAAGAGCGAAATGCTAGGAAAGCTTTTATTTTAACACCAATTGGAGGAAGAAAAAGAGGACGCCCACGAAAACGATGGTTAGATGACGTCGAATCAGATCTTAAGCAAATGAACGTACACAACTGGAGAGATGTAGCCATGGATAGAATAAAGTGGAGAAAAATTGTTGATGAAGCTATGGTCCACCACGGACTGTGAGGCTAAGAAGAAGTGGTCTTTCGATTTCTTTGAAACTTTGGGAAATATTAGTTCTAGGTAAGATACATTCGAGCCTAAAAGGATTTTGAAAAATTTTCAAAATTGAGTCATCTACGCCATGTTGAAAATCGGGACCGTGTGTTTTTCAAAAATCAATATTTCTTGAACCGTTGGATGGATTTCAATGCAATTTACAGACAATATAGAAACAAATAAGTAGTTTAAATTAGTATTATGTTAAAAAAAAAATTTCGAAAGTTTGACCAAAAAAAAGTCAAAAAAACGGTCCCGATTTTCAACATGGCGTAGATGACTCAATTTTGAAAATTTTTCAAAATCCTTTTAGGCTCGAATGCATCTTACCTAGAACTAATATTTCCCAAAGTTTCAAAGAAATCGAAAGACCACTTGCAAATCTCATATTTTCTGACGGAGTCTTACCCTATAAACAAATAAATTAAAACGATATTTAATTTTATTAGTATATCCAATCCAGTCAGTTGTAATTTTCGAGCTGGAATAGAAAGAAAAATATTTTCTTCTCTACTTTCTTTATAGTTTTGAAATTTTGTAATTTATGTAGATAAACTCTATGGCAGAAGAAGAAACCTGATGCGGTTACCAGTTCGAAACTTTTTTGAAAAATGTTTCTTTATTGAATCTTGCATTCATAGTAAGGGTTTGTATTCAAATTCATATTAATTTGATTTTTCGAATATTTCTAGAAAAATTACTCGCAAGGGATTATGCGATCCAAATATAAGAATATGGCTGTATTTACCGCAAATAAGAACCGTAAGCAACAAAGCCAAATATCTACTCGTACATATCAATAAAAACATATTTTTAAATCTATGTACGTAACTATAAATGCACTCTTGAAGCATTCAAGTTTTTTGACACCTTGCCTTAACCCCAATACTGCAATTCTAGCGAAGTCATTGCAAATGTAAACAATTTTTTACACAAAGTTGGCTTTTGGCAGCAAATCTACAAAATGCAAGCCCATAAAAACAGTAAACAGTAAACAAATTTGTACAAATGCGAACGCAAAATGCAGCACAGAAACAACAAAAATATTGTGTAACAGTTCCAAGAACTTCGAAAATCCCCGAACTCAACATTCAACAAGCAAGCGAAGCAAGTCAACAAATAGAAAATTATAAAAAAGAAAAAAAAATCTCGAAATAAGTTTATTTTAGTTACAACACAACAAGAAGTCAACACAAAGAGCGGCTCTACAACGCTCTCTTGAATATAAACGTAAGAGAGTCGTTGTGCCAATAGCATAAAATGTGCCAAACCGGCAAACACCGGTTTAAACCAGATTCGCAATGAATTTAAATAAAAAATCAACAAAAATGTTGAAATGAACAATGTTAAGACGCAAACACGTTAAGAAATATAGAAACAAAACAAAAGCCGAAAAAAACGAAAGCTGCTTTTAAAAGCTAATATAGCTACAAGAACAACAGCAAACACCAACAACAACAATGTTAATCGCCAACAACAACTGAAGCACGCTTGCCGCTCGTGCTGATCTGTAATCCAGCGATCCAGCGACCCAGCGCGGCTGCTCGCACTCAAACCAAAGCGCACACGCACACACCCACTAGACAGCAGGCGAGTAAACACAATTAAGACTCGTCATAAGCCAAATGCATATTAAACAGCTGTTTTAATTATATTGCATACACACATACACTCATGTATACTTACATATGTTTCATATATGTATAAGTGATTACATATAAATATACTTACACAAGGGTATACGATGGCAATAAAAAGCAACAACAAGAACAGTTGTCAACAAATTAAGCAACAACAGCAGAAAAATGTTGCTGTATAAAAGTCACCATAAGGGAAAATACGAAGAACAGGTTGCAAGTTGAGCAGCAAAGCAAAAAGTATGTAAACAATCGATTGCAACAACAAAAATTGTGGGCGCGCAATAATTGTAGCAGTAAAAATGTAACCAAACATTAGAGAAGTAACAACAGCGTGGCAGCAGAAAATGCAACTGAAATTAAAGATAAAAAATAATTATCCTCCAATTTGTGTGGTAGGCCTCTTGTTGTGGTACCACTACTGGAAGTACTTACAGCTTAATGAGCTTACGAAGGTAAATAATAATCGGTATACACATACATATATAACGTCAAATAATTGTTTGTGCGTTCGAAATTTGTCGGGAAATGCCTGGCTTCTCCCTAGATTGCATCCGAATACTTCGATATTAGGTTCATTTGGGGTCCTGGTCACAGCGATATAGAGGGAAACTGCTAGGCTGATGAGTTAACTAGACAGGGGATCCTGGAGCCGGATTCATCGCAAAATGAGAGCACTGGGGTTCCCTTGAGAACCTATGGTTTACTCCTGGAAAGATGGACCTCACGTCAACTCAGCAATCGCTAAGTTTGTGCAAAAATGTGCGAAGTCGTAAGATCCTTCTGGACACGGGTAGATCGGGGGTACTCGCCCCTCAGCAGGCAATGGCAAACCTCCGAGTGTATTTCTGCCATGAAAAAGCTCCTCATAAGAATATCTGCCGTTCGGAGTCGGCTGCAAACTGTAGGCCCCTCCATTTGTGGTACAACATTACGACGCACACCACAAGTAGGGGGAGGAGCTCGACCAAGCACCCAAAACGGGTGTACGCGCCAACTAAAAAATAAAAGAAGCCTCTTTTATCTTTTTCCAATTGTCTGGTTCCTTTCTTTCCTGCAGAAGCCGCATTAAAAAAAGTAAACTCAACAATTATACGCACTACTTGGTTATTTGCCATCAATTAAGCCTGATATTTAATTAATTACAGACAAAACTCACAAATAAAACTGGTCACACGTGCACCTAAACAAATACGAGTGGTTCAAGTGAGAACTGCGAATCACTGACGTCATAAACCAAAAATCGTGCCATGAAATTAACAAAGGCGAAAACGAAGAATTTTATTAATTCCTGCGTGAGAGTCGCGCGTACGCGTTAATTTTAGCTACTGAAATGCGTTCAACAGGTTGGATTTTTTGCTTTACGGGTGAAAATAAAGTAAACAAGGCGAGTGCTTCATAAATATTAAACAAAGTTTGTTTACAAATGTAGACAGAAGAAGGATAACATAAAAATTTCGCATGACTTCTTTAACAGCTTTCACCATAGTTGGTAGCTGATTGATATTTAAATTAAAGAGTTAAAGCGTAATTCCATTAGGTAGGTGGGTAGGTATGTATCTATCCACAAGTAAATCGATATGGCGTCAGACTATGTTGCTTAAAATATATTTATAAATATACTATATTATAAAAGGTGTATTCTAGACGCACACGATTTAAACCAGTTGTTCAAGTAAAAACCTAGAGCAGATTTTGTAAATTGCTAAAAATTGTTTTCCTAACCAGTGCACAGTGCAATCGGAGCCTGAAACATTTGAGCAGAAAATTGGAATTTAATAACCGGAAGTACCAAACGTTCGCTCCACTTCTAAAAGGAGACACTTCCAACTTGCTGCTCCGTCAAACTCTGGTGCCTCCAAGTATTTTAAGCGTGTTTTGAAAAACGCAGAACATCCGCATAATAAATTCTCTACAGTTTCCCTTTAGTGCTGCTACCTACATTATATGCATTCGCTGCTAATGGGCTATGTCAGCACGCGTATCATAAAGGGTGATCTATTCAGAGGTATTGGATTGTAAATTGAATAAAAACCACGATTGGGCAGTCTTTATTTTTTTTTTGAAGAACTGTTCATCACGTTTATTTTTTAAAGATAGTCCCTTTTAAATATTGGCCGCTACTGCGCCGGAATTCGGCCATCCGTAAACACTAATTTGGAAATGACTCGCTGTAGGACTTCGGTCGGTATCTCAGGAATAACTTTAGTAATGCTGTCTTCCAATGCCTCAATCGAAGCTGGTTTACTCAAAAAGCATTTAGGCTTTACTTACCTAGACATTACAATAAATAAAAGTCCAAAGAGGGCCAATCCATTTGCTCACCGAAACGACAAGTAAATCCATTGTTTCACGGACTATATGGCAAGTATGGCCAATGAACCAAATTTTGTGGATATTACGGGCTTCAATCCGGAAATCCGGCATCAACAAGTTCTTTATCATAGCACGATAGCGTTCGCCATTCACTGTTACATTGGCACTAGCTCCGTCTTTGAAGAAATATGGGCCGATGATTCCTTCAGCCCATAGGCTGTATCAAACTGTTGTTTTCAATGAATGTAATGGCTTTTCTTCACCCTAAATACTACAATTTTGCTTTTTAAATTAAGCCAAAAGAATCATGTTTTCGTCTACTTCGTTGCATAATATCGTATTGACTTTGGTATTTCGTTGACAAAGTTCGAGAATAGGAAGACCCTCCTATCACGCTCCCTTGAATGCTCTTATGGCCTGGAACCCAATAAAAATACAGCTTACAATTCGCTGCCAACCCTTATAATGCCTTACTTCTCTGAAGAATGATCTTGGATGTGAAATCTTTAATGGCTACTTCACTATATATGTAACAGTTAACTTTGGAGTTGGTCCCAGTAGTAACACAAACTAGGTCCGCTGTCTTTCCAACTGTGAAAAGATCAGCCTGGAATACACTCCATTTAACTCCCATTGCAGAAGCTGTGGGGACCTCTCAGAGAAGAAGAGTGTTGAGCAACTTCTCTGTAAATGTCCGGGTTTGGCAGCTGGACGATTAAGGTCAGTGGGTGCCCCTTTCTTCGACAGCCTGGGTAGTGCGCCAACCTAAATCCCATCAATCTTCTCCATTATATCAATAGCTCTGGCTGGCTGTAGATATCTGCCTGTTAGAGGTCTCATAATGGTATCGAAACGGCGCTTCAGTGCTACTTGAGGAGTGCCAGACTGGCACTTCAAACATTTCACCTACCTACACTGCAGTGAAATGAAGGACAGCTAATTATGTAGAATGAAAATCAAAAACATTACTCTATGCTGATTAGCTCAGGTATCATTACCTGATTATAAGATCATAAGATTTGTTATACGGCTAACCACCTGCACGTTCACGAAAGCGTATAGCGCTGCTAGAGAGGTCATAACATAATCATTATTAATTTACGTTAAAGCATTTGCCGATGGGCGGCCGCCGTAGCCGAATGAGTTGGTGCGCGACTACCATTCGGAATTCACAGAGAGAACGTCGGTTCGAATCTCGGTGAAAACACCAAAATTAAGAAAAACCTTTTTCTAATAGCGGTCGCCCCTCGGCAGGCAATGGCAAACCTCCGAGTATATTTCTGCCATGAAAAAGCTCCTCATGAAAAATATCTGCCGTTCGGAGTCGGCTTGAAACTGTAGGTCCCTCCGTTTGTGGAACAACATCAAGGCGCACACCACAAATACGAGGAGGAGCTCGGCCAAATACCCAAAAAGGGTATACGCGCCAATTATATATATATTTGCCGATGGGACTGCATTACGTTCTCTGTTATAACTTCGATTTAAAACAGCCGACACTGAAATCAAGGTCCATATCATCTAAATACTAAACATTTAGATTTTCCCGCAAAGTTATAGTAGAAAAATAATAGCAAACAGTTTGCACAGTTTCGCTATTTTACTTCTACATTCGATGGCATGGAAACATAGAAAATTGTGTAGTTCGTGCAACCCATGCCTCGTGCAAGGATATCGCAAGACTGAAATAATCAACCTACACGTTTTTCCTTAAGGTTTTTTATGAATACTAATTGTCATAAAATTTGCTAAAAGTTTTAAGTTGACAGAAAAACACCATTTCATATTGAGGCCATAATATTTATGCCCAACTAATTAGGGCTTTATAACTTTGTTTTCTTTCGAATACTTTTTTCGGTGTGCGTTAATTTTCATGCAAATTGAGTTATTGCAATTATTATTGTGCGCTAAGTGTACGATGTAAAATCGAAACAAATGCATACAAAATAAGCAGTTAACAAATGCAACGGTCCTTTCATCGTCACTCCAGACGCAAACAAACAGCTGACGCCAATTAAGTAAATACATACAAAAAGCCAACTTAAATTATTCAAATAGCATACTTGCAGTTGTTAAAGCGAGTAAAGCTTGTAGGCATGCACCTCTGACAATGCCGCATCAATTAGCTTCATGAGCTTTTGTGTTACTCATTAATGTGCTGCATATGCAGGGTCCTTCAAGTGCGTGTCTCATTTTTAACATTCATTTAAATTCAAATTAAACACACATTTTGAATGGGAATTTATTATCTGTTTACTGATATACGAGTACCATACATTTTAGATCTCCAAATACCCGGGAATCGAGCTTGAAACCTGTTCACTGTTCAAAAGCTACCTCGAAATTGTCGAGCGTTTGAACAATTTAAACAATTAAACAGAAATTATCAATTTCATGTGTTAGCATTTCCTTAGTTTACCAACGACGTTGTATAAATTAAAAAAAGTGCTGACAAATGTTAAAATAATCGAAAGTTTCCTCGAAACACTCGAAAAAGTTCAAAATATATGAGCTCATGCACGAAAACTTCCGAGTAATGAGCATCGAACAGGTGTGCGGGTAATCGTTGCTCATTGTCCCGGGCTGTTCGGAAATGTACGAACAAAATCATATGCAGTAGAAAGGCCAACAACTTATGAAAGATAATATTGACTGGAGTTAAAGAAATCCATTGTTTCTTCGGTGGATGGCTGTAGTGAGCGAGATCTCGTAAAGTATCGATCAAACAATTTAAAGTTTATGCTTGTTGTCAAGGTGACATTTCACACAAAAAAAATTCTATCAGGAGCTTTTTCATGGCAGAAATACACTCGGAGGTTTGCCATTACCTGCCGATGGGCGACCACTATTAGAATTTTTTTTTCTTAATTTTGGTTTTTCACCGAGATTCGATCCTACGTTCTCTCTGCGAATTCCGAATGGTAGTCACGAACCAACCAAGCTATCAGCTAACTTTGTGCAATTTTGGTTTCGTCGATTCCGTTCAGACATTTTTGATGTTAAAGAAAATGTCGATCATGTCGAAAAAGTCGATAAAATTACAGAAATAATCCAAGTTCACCGACTTGTTACTAGTCGTATCATCGCCCAGTGGCTAAAGATCGGCCATAAAACTATTTTAAACAATTTCCAAAAATTTTACGCAAAAATCATCGACTTATTTATCCCCAATTTAATATTATTGCCCATAGTTCTCTCGAGCTCACATTTGTTGACGACAATTCTCTACGTAAAAGTTTCGATAGCATTTAGACATAATTGGGGTTTTATCTCGACAATTTTGCGCTGATTATTATTATCTATCAAAGCTTCGATTTCCACACTAAAAATAGTCCAAATGGCTTTACTACTACACGATTATGAAGACCGATAATATCCACAGTTTCGTAAATATTCACGAAACGTAGTTTTTGCACAAGGTTGACAGAATGCGGTGAATTTGACAAAATAAACTGCTGAGCCAAAGTAGCTATAGCATAAATTAACAGCTTATTTGTTTATGGGGTTTGTAAGCAAAATATTGACCGCAGGCAACAAATATGGATATTAGGTGTCCTGGTAGTAAAAAAAATATTTATTTTAAAAAATCTTAAATTGCAATTTCTCAAAACTGCGCCAAAATATCCAAACAGTAAATATATTTTCGAACGAGTTAGAGTGAACTAGTAGTGCACCGAGTATTTCTTGTTCTTCCTTTTAAAAGTTTGATTATTTTTCATTCTCAATAAGATTTGTTGATAAACTGACATTCATAGAAAATGAACTAATAAACAAATATCTGTCAAAGGCAAGGGAAATATCATTACCTCTAACAGAAAAATATTTATCACCAATATATTTAAAAATACTAAAAAATAATGATATGTTACATAAAAATAGTAAAGCAATATATTATCATAGGCGATACAATACTTACAACTTCAACGATGAAAATTTAGTTTATAACATTGATCAATTTATAGCCAAATAAATTATAGAAGTTTATTATACGTTATCTCCTTTTTAAGCCCTTTTTGGGAGAATATAAATAAGTTTTAAAATTATGCCAAAGACATTCCAAATAATAATGATAACCTATTGAAAAATAACCTAAAAGAAAAATAAGTTTTAAGCTCCTAGATAAATACAAATGTATGTTAGGATAATGCTAAATAATCTAATTTTATCATAACTTTGTAAACTCCTATGTTAAAATGATTTTGGGCAATAAATGAAATGAAAATGAAAAAATATATATTAGCTGTCATTATTCGCCAATGTTGCCATCGAAAATTCCCTTAAATTATGAGAATTAAGTCTAGTTGTCAATCCGCATTAGTTGCACTTAATTCCTGAGATAATTCCGAATTAAATCGCTAGTCTCGATTAACACCACCATCTGTCTATGCAATGAGCTAACTTTGCATTCTTGTTCTAAAGGTCGCCATTTCGACACTCTCTCTTTTATTCCATCTTACATTTCACTGACATTTACGTCGCGCCAAAGTTACGCTCTTTCTCAACTTCACTCTTTCCCAACTTCATTTTAGTAAATTGTAGATTTTCTTCTCAACATCTGCCAAAATAGGTTTCATCAGACTATGACACCGCATTGCTGAAAAGAAATTTGATCGTGAAAGGCCCTGTATATACTCAGATATGTCTCTGTTCGTACTGTTTGGCTTACATATTCATGTTAAAATATTAACATGTGGTAATGTGTTTATAATCAGCATTATCTTTTTTTAGTATTTTTGCACATTTTCACGATATTGTTTTTGATTGCATTATGAGCAATTTATTTCCCTTTCCAGTATAGATTTCGCGCTTAAATCTATTTATGCAGTTGGTGGCGTTTTGCATGAAGCAATTACAATGTTATCAATTGAAACATAATTACATTGCAATTGTGCAACAAGGTGTCTGGCTCATATTGGAAACTAATCAATTAGTAATTATCGATGCGATGTGGTTTTTGTTCAAATATAATTACTTCGTTATTCCTTTCATGTATTATTAACGTGGTTTGCAAGATCCGGGTTCAAGAAAAATAATGATATGGGGCACACATCCTTGATAGATATTTAGAACTATTTTCTACTTTTATAATTGTAGTGTGGGCTTGATATTGTACAGAAAAAGAGCTAAATATATACATATGTAAATGTTGCTTTACTTGCCCCTGTACAGGTATACCAGTGAAAGCTAGTTAAGGATTCCAATTACAGTCTTTTGGAAAGAATATTGCACAGAAAAACAAGCACGCACAGAATTCTAAGATCAGGTTATGATGGTAGTCAGTCTGTACGACCAACTCACTCAGATCTTATAGGCCCGTTGTGATACCACTGTGCGACTCAGGAATCTCATTTATTTTTCTTCGTCGTGAAATCATTTTGTGCGAAAAATATTTACCTAAAAAAACTGCTCTGATTTTAGCTAAGGCTGGACAATTGCAAAGGAAGTGCTCAACTGTTTCTTCCTCTTCTTCATCTCTACAACTTCTACAATATTCATGAGAGAAAACTCCTAGTCTCAAGGAATGCCTGCCAATGCAATCAATAGCCAATGACCGGTTGTACAAGCCAGATATCCTTCCTTCGAGTTATCTTAAGCAGTCCCTTCGTATTTTTCTTATTTATTTGCGGTCATAGTAGCCTAGTATGTGTCTTCATCTCTCCATGCCCTATTGGCCTCTTGGCCTCTTGGATAATGTAATTCTTAATTATTAGTTGCTCATGGCCATAGCTATGCCAATGGTATTTCTATCGCTGAGCAGTTGAAGAATAGTACCTTTCCTAGCTTGGCTATCGGCTTTACAATTGCCCTCAATATCTCTGTGCCACGGAAACCAATTAAGGCTGATCTTAGTGTTTGATCTTAGTATAGCTTAACAGTTTCCCCTGTGCCCTGCTGAACGTGGGAGTGAGGGAGATATTAACATTTCTTCCAATAGCCAAGTTGCGATCAAGGCACTGACGATGTAATGGTGCACATCGGAACTTTGCACCTCCTGTGAGGACGAGATCAAAACTCTTGGATGTGCAGATACCATTTTTGTGATCTGGGTTCCAGGACGCAGGCACATAGAGTGAAATGAGATTGCTAATAAGCTTGCCAAGAAAAGTCGACTGAATTGATGCCAGAGGTCATCGGCATGCTCCTGACTGTTCTTAAAGGGAAAGTGCACAACTTATTTCTCAGAAAAGCGCAGAATAGATAGAGATCCATTTCTTCGTTTCAGTACAATAGATGGAAGACACAGGAGGAGGACTCGACGCCATTCAATTTCCAAACTCGTAGCTGTGTTTAGCGGTCATTGGGCAACCGTAACACACGCAGAAAATCTAAGTTTGCCATTTAATCCTCATTGCAGAAGCAGCGCTCCAACCTAAAAACCATCAACCTTCTCCACGACATCAACAGCTCGGGATGACTGCAGATATTTGCCCGTTAGAAGTCTCAAAATGGTATCAAAACGGTGCTTCAGTGCAACTTTGCGAGTGGTACTAAAACCATTTCACCAACCTACTTTCCTAAAGCGAGTATGCTATTATGGTAAGCGGATATATATAGGTATTATCCGAGATAGACCATAAGATATTATGCAATTTTTTTAAATAAAGTGAAAAGTGGTTAGCAAACTTTTATTGTATCATATTTAGTTAATTTTTTTTTTTTTTAAGAGGATCATCAAAAGTCTTTACCTCGTCAGTGTTGGACTTTAATCTGAACTAAACCTCCTGTCGCAAATGTACCGATGCCCTCCCGGCTCTACCGTAAAGTGAATTGTGGGGAAGCGGTTGATCACTAGGCTCTAAATCAGTTACTCTTCACATTCAGTCCGTCAAATTTTGCATATAATTTAATCCTCCCCAAGTTTTGTTTATTTCCGAAGAAAACTACCCCATCTGTAGCTATCCAGCCCCTCCACTACACTTGCCTCACTTCGACTTAAAGTTCGTTTCTTTGTCAAGTATCGTACGTTTAGCTGCCGCTGACCTCCTTAACGTCTGCATGCTTTAATGCATGCTGCATATCGCTGATTGCTGACGAAATCTTATCCGAGGCATCCTTTGAGGAAATCATGATGTCGGCAATGTTTTCTGGTACTATCGGATTTTCTGATATATAAATATATACAATACATAATTGGCTCTTACACCCTTTTTGGGTTTTTGGCCGACCTCCTCCTCCTATTTGTTGCGTGCGTCTTGATGTTGTTCCACAAATGGAGGGACCTACAGTTTCAAGCCGACTCCGAACGGCAGATATTTTTTAAGAGGAGCTTTTTCATGGCAGAAATACACTCGGGGGCTTGCCATTACCTGCCAAGGGGCAACCGCTATTGGGAAAGCTTTTCCTTCATTTTGGTCTTTCTGATTTTCTAATAGTAAAGCTAAATTACCTCTAAAAGTCGCAAATAGTGGGCATACAAAAAACACATGCGTTGCATCTACCTCTTCATGTCATACTGAACATAAAGGCGAATCGGATACGTGATAAGGTTATGTAGATACTTCTGACAGCAACCATGGAATTGTCAAGAATGGTGTTAGCTGGAAATTAAGCTCACCATAACTTCGGCTTAGCCATTTTTCGATGTTTGGGATTAGCATATAGGTCCAACTTCCCTTAGTGTAGTTTTCCCAACGCTCCTGCTATTTTAGTAAGAATTTAGTCCTCTTCTCTTTTCATGAGCGCTGCTATGTTAGTGTGATCGTGATATTTTAGCATGTAAACTCTTGCTAGTTCTTTGGCCGATATATGTATGGTGGTGCTGCATATAGCAGAGCGCAAGTAGTGATACTAGTTAATAGCCTGCTTTTGCTAATTCTCGTCTCATTACGCTCGGGAGCGCTCTTGATGCATTGTGTGTTCCGTGTATTCCGCATGTGGCCCAAAAACTGAGCCGATCATCAATTATAACACCTAGTAACATATGCACACATACATATACTTACTCTACATGTGGGAAGCAGCATATCACAAAGGCATTTCTAAGTAGTAGCTGTTTGAAAGCTTGAGACTAAGCTACAATTAACCCAAACAATGTTAACATTATCTTTACCAGTGCTCATACACTTACGTACATACACATATACATACATAATTATATGCATATATCCACACTGGCATTTTAAATACGTCAATTTGCTGTTGGCACAGCTGCAGTTCAATTCGCGTTGACGCCAAAGGTTGCTGCCGCTTTTGTAGCTTCAGTGTTAAGTGCACAAGTGCGCACATAAATTTTGGATGCTTTTATCGGTGTTAATATTATTGTGTTGTTGCCTTGTTGCATTGTTGTTGTATTCCATGCATGTCCGCTTTAATTAACGGCGCTATAGCAGTTGGGAAGCGAAGTGTACATAGATCCATGTACATATGTATGCATGCATCTTTATGCGCCAATGACTTGCAAATGAAGAGCGGCGGCGTCGACGGCAGCACCAGTAGCAGCCACAACAACGGACAATCAAGTGTGTACGTTGAAAATGTTGATCGATGAGCGATTGCGCCCTGAGCAATCTAGACGAGTTAGCAGCGGCGGACGGTTATTGGGTGATGGTCAAGGACGGGCAATAACCAGCTGATGCACTGACTGCAGCGATGAGCTTCACAGCGTTGTTGTACAATACAATTATACAATTCACTGTGTGTGAATGCATGCATTATACTATTATCTACACTATATAGAAATAAATGCGTTTGTGTGCGTGGCACGAGCTCAATTGTGTATGCGCAATATAAAGAGAAATCACAAGCACACACAGTACCACTAATCGCTGCAACAACAATACAAATTGTATAGTCATAACAAAAGTAAATTTTGTAAACAAAATATCTTTTATATTAAAATAAGTGTTGCATTTTTTGTATTATTTCAACTTTGTTATTGTTTGGGTTGATGTTTATTTATTGTATCGCTGAATAAGAGTGTCTAAATAATTGTAAATAATTATGTAAACAAAAACGTAATGCATGTGGGCAGCATTCGTCTGCGAATTTTTCTAAATAATTTTATTCAATCTCCCACATTTCATTATAGGTAATGTCATTGATATTGACCTGATTTCACACAATTAAAGTGTAAACAACTATAAGGTAAGGAATTTCAGAGTTTCTTACTTTTCAAGCCGGTGCCACGTATCAAAATGATTCAGATTTTATCCGATCACGGTCGATATTGCAATGAAGGATTTTCAGGCCAGTGCGTCGTTTAAATTATTATAATCATTGCTGATTCATCTCCTTTAGATTTTCAATGAGACGGATTAGGGACTGTTTTGCTACTTGAACATTGTCTATTGTATTTATTTTGAGTTAAAGCCTTCTGGCGTTCCAAGTAACCAAGTAGGCTGTTATCAATACGCCCCATTTCATAATCGGCCGTATCATAGAATCCATCATAGAAAGCCTACAAATACGAATGTCTACTACGAATACGAAAAAATTGTAATCGTGGGTTCCATGTGAACACGAAAAAAGTGCTGCCAAACCCAAATGTCAAATTTTAATATTTCGACAACAGCTCACTTCAATGCACAGAAGACAATTTGGCAAATAATCAAGTTAGCTGAATTTTCATATTAAAATGGCATGTGCGGTTGTGTTAATGGAGGAAGAGAGAAGTAAACGGAGTCTCAAAATTGAGCGAAAAATATTAATAGATGCCAGCAACCCTCTCGATATGGACGAACTATTATAAGTGTTTGCCTTTTTGGTAAAGAAAAAGTTTACTTAAATTCGGTTTAAAATAGGTTTATCAAAAATTACCGGTTAAATAAAGCTACATTTACATACGTTTTGAGTTTCATTAAAGACAGCGCAAGCTCAGGAAGGTCATCGTCCATAACTCCGACTATCCTCTGTGGTACGGTTTCTTGCGGAGAGAGGCTATCAACACGGAGTTGGCAAAGATTTCAACGTGCCAATGGGGCATTCGACATTTAGCTATGTACTAAAAGACGTATTGGTGTCACTACAAACACGATTGTGTTCTCAGTGGATAAATCTCGGAATGAGAGCCAATGAAAAACGGCAAAGCAAGATGGTATTATATCAAAAATATGAATTTGCTGGCATCATTTTGTGTGTAGACTGGACGCACATAAAAATTATTTCCCCCACTAAAAGAAAAGTTTCTCTGCGACAACCGGAAGGTTCCTGTGGTAGGATCAATGTCATGATTGATTTCTTCTCCAACAAAGTGGCATACTGCTACCGTGTTGTTCAACATTACACCTGTGGAAGTCAGATAGAAGTACATATACTTCAAAAATTTATTTTTATTTATAGTTTAGTTAATATGGGGCTCACTTTTACAGCTTTTTTTTTGTTTCCTTTTAAATACTCTTTTCATTACTTGTTCTAATTTTTGTCCGTTAGTCTAACGTCGTCGTAGAAAAATTGTATGAAACTCTAAGATTTGACGTTACGAGTGTTCGGAGCTATGTATGTTCGGAGCTATTCGAATTGTATGATTACAATTTCTTACTTTCTACGAAAAACAGTCTACGACGGATTCTATGATTTATAACACCCAACAATCTTACTTACGTACATTTTTTATTCTGTTTTAGAGACAAAATTTGCATTCACTGGCCCCATGGCCCCCATATAAGTGTCAAAGTATTAATTCTGCCGAGTTTGTGGTGTAAGGCTGCAGATGCTTTGAAAGCTTCCTGGCTACCAGAGTAAATAAATGCTTTGCTTTTTCGTTCTTTGGAGGCCAAAGATGTTGTGGCTGAGGCGGAAAGAGCTTTGAATGTGTTCGGTGTCTTAAAACCTCCATCACATTAGTTTACACAATAACTACGTTTCTTTGACTGTTAAGGGATGTCACCTCGAAAATACCTACTCAAGACTAGTTCAGAAATGTTAATGCTCCTTTTCACACATCCCATACTGAACTCCAAATTTGTATTTATATAGGAATTCTCGTTCCGCATGCCTCTTTTAAACACACCCAATGTCACAAATCCACTCAACGGTCAAACTCATCGTGAGCAAGCTAAGCTTGGTAATCATCTGAAGGGTTGTAAATTTGCTAGTGCTGAAGATGAAATGTTTCAATTTGTTAATGGACACTCTTATCACCAAAGAGCTGCGGACGTCAAGGCCGGTAGCTCTACTACGAAACCCTTAAAAGATTGCCGATCTAAAGAAACCAAAATCCCTTAATTTGTATCATATACTCGGACATGATTGCACACATACTTTTTTTAGTTTTTGACCGAGTTTCGTGTGTAATTCAATGTGTGTATCTTGAGGTGTTCTACTAATCACCGGCTTTATAAAGACTACGAATGGTAGATGGCATTTATTATATTGTCTATCATTCGGTAATTCATACGCTCTATGGATATCATATGAGATTTTTCCATCCACATCGTCCGCCAACCTAGCCTAACTTAGTTAATTCGTACCGAGACCCCTCGAGATTGTAAGAAACTTCATTTACCTAGGAACCAGCATTAACACCGATAATATTGTCAGCCTTGAAATCCAACGGAGAATCTCGCTTGCCAACAGGTCGTACTTTAGACTAAATAGGCAACTGCTACTCAACTGAGAGAAAGATTTCGCAGAAGATTTTTGCCACTTTGCAAGTTGGTGACAGCGAGCATCGTAGGCGATGAAACAATGAGCTCTATGAGCTTTACGACGACATAGACATAGGCAGCGAATAAAGATCCAGCGGCTTCGTTAGCTGGGTCATTTCGTCCGAGTAGATACAAATGCGACGGCTCTGAAAAAGGAAGAGGAAGGCTTTATCTGAAGAAAAATATGAATAAAAGCCCCTCAAGAAGAAAAAGAAGAAGAAAAAACCCTCTGAATACGATGACTACAGCTTTGCTTAACTCAAAGTCTCATATCTAAGAACTTAATCTACGAGTATTATGTCGATCGAAAAACAGACATAGCAAAAAATCGATTATCTCCCCAAATGTGGTACACTAACAACAGTAAAGAGTGCTTAGCGGAACATATGGCACTTAATGTGTTAAACAAAAGCTGCATGCATTCCAAAGGAAAATTTGAATTTTCATTAATATTTATAACGTGATTCGTGACATTCACCTTGCGTCATAAATACTTTACTTCAACAGATGGCCAACGTAAAAGTTTGCTTCGTCATTTATGTATTATAAAATAAGAATCCGTTATTAAGTTAATGGCAAAGCACCGTCATTTATGTATTTAAAAAGTCACAGAAATAATCAATAACCAACAGCTGTTCGATAACAGCCATCTGAAAGCTCAACAGATGGATAAATGTCAATAAATATATTTATAAATACAATTAAACTAAATTATTTCATGAATTCTAATGGAATATATGTACATACATACAAGTATGTTGATATACATTTTTTCCATTTGTCAGCACAAAGTAATAAGTATTCACTAATTGAGGCAATAAAAGAAAATAAGTGGAAAATTACAAACATTGAATACAAAATTGTACAAGTCATAAACTATGATTAATCATATAAAGCAATTTGCGGCAGGTTTTCATTAGAACAGAATGGCATACATACATACATGCACGCAAGCGGTAACACGAGAAAGAGGAAGCATGTTTGGTCATCCAAAGGGTCGGAAGGGTTAATTTTATTACTTCACTGTAGTTTTCTCAGACCCTTAATAAACGTGAGAAACCTGTAGTAGAATAAAGGATGACAGACTTACAAGGTTTGATCATAACTATAGTGAAAAAGAAAATTGTGAGGAGAACTTCAGCTACCACGACACAGGGGATTCGGCAGCCGAATTCTGCACGATCACACACTCGTCCAATCAGTCGTTGTTCAGACGGCAATGAAATGCCATTGTGCTAATTTTTTTTCGTATATCACTACCACAATCTTAGTTTTTTCGTAAACAAACCGCTTCGTAACCCCAGTTACGTTAACCCATCAGCTGATTCTGTCAAATTCGCTGAGAGCTGGATAACGGTCTGTTATTCGTCACAACTTCTCAATTCTTCTCCAATTCTTTTCACCATGGCGTAGACCGTAACACAATCTAAATACGAGAGTACCATCTAAGCGAAAACTCATGATATATTTATAAAAATCATTCTTATGTTCAGATTTGGTTCATACTCGGGATATATCTTTGGTTATATCTTAACTATATAAAAATAAATATGTGGCGCTGAGATCGGAAGGATCTGGCTTTATATTGCATGAGCATTTGACTATGGGGTAAGACTCCGTCAGAAAATATGAGATTTGCAAGTGGTCTTTCGATTTCTTTGAAACTTTGAGAAATATTAGTTCTAGGTAAGATACATTCGAGCCTAAAAGGATTTTGAAAAATTTTCAAAATTGAGTCATCTACGCCATGTTGAAAATCGGGACCGTGTTTTTTTTAAAAATCAATATTTCTTGAACCGTTGGATGGATTTCAATGCAATTTACAGACAATATAGAAACAAATAAGTAGTTTAAATTAGTATTATGTTAATAAAAAATTTTGACCAAAAAAAAGTCAAAAAAATTTTTTGAATCAATTTTTAGTTGATTTGGCCAGTTTTTTAGATTTTCTGTTATACACGTAACGATTCCTTATGATTTAACCTTTATTTTGAAAAAATGATTACGTTGTCCTTGATGGAAATTATGTTGATAGGTAAAGCTAATTTTGAACAAAAAATAACGTGTTAGGCCTGGGACTTTACAACCCATGTGTTATATATGTACTTTATATACTTCGTGCTTACACCCTTCTATTTATGGTGTGCACCTTAATGTTGTTCCACAAATAGAGGAAGCTACAGTTTTAAACCGACTCCAGGTGTACATTCGGAGGTTTGCCATTGCCTGCCGAGAGGCGACCGCTATTATAAAAACCCTAAATATTATTTGATGTTCATGCACGGAGACTCTAACCTACGCACTTCCAAATGGTAGTCATGCACCAACATATGCATATATATTATTGAATAATTGCTCACTAGCCAAACTCGATGAAAGAGCGGATGATAGTTCAAATGCTCAATTGAATATAAATTGAATTTGATACCAGTGTTCGCAAAATGTTACAAACGCTTAAAGTTGATAGAAATTTTTAGCAAAAATTTTTAAAGAATTGGTTGGTTCTTTTTTGGCCGATCCTGAACTTTCGTGGCCGGAGCCGAATTCGGACATTCTCTATTACTTTATTGTATGAAAATTAACGTTATGTGGCGCGTGGGCGTAGTTATTGGCCGATTTCGTCAATTTTTCCATTTCATTGAAATATATTAACTTTTGCTCGAGTTGCCGGGCACACGCGCGGATGGCAAGACTTAATTAAATCAACTCCTCCCATCATTCGTGGCTTTTTGGTTTATACACATACGCATATTTATGTCGATATATATCTCTCTCGAGTAGTTTTTAGCTTTTAAATATAAACGTTAGTTGAAAAAATTATAATATTATTATATAATACTGTGTCCAAAAAATAAGGTGACATTTGATTTTAAACTGCGCGCTTTGAAGGATTAGGAGAATTCTTTTTTTTTTTAGGTTGGTAGTACTGTGAGTGACATCTATGTCAAATTTCATGTGAAATATTCATTTACTGTTTGAGATACGCGTCGTTTTGTGAGCTGCTAAAAGTGAGTTTCTCGTTTTTTGCAATGTCGAAATTTCCCATACTGCACTCGTAATTCGTGATCATTTCATCAAAAACTCAACCCATATCGTTCCGCAACCACCGTATTCACCTGATCTGGCACCGTGCGACTTCTGGCTGTTCAGCAGGCTCAAAAGACCGCTCCGGGGACACCGTTTTGACACGATAGAGGAGATTCAAGCCGCAACGAAGACGGAACTGAAGGCCATCCCGGAAAGTGACTACAACCAGTGTTTCGAAAATTGGAAAAAACGTTGGCATAAGTGCATTGTGTCGGGAGGGGATTACTTTGAAGGGGATGAAATTGATTTGGAAGAATAAATAAAGAATTTTCAAAATAAATACAATGTCACCTTATTTTTTGGACACAGTAGTACATAGTTATATATAATAAAAATGATCCCACCTAGGCCCTGGGAAGCGATGTGTTCTGAAAAGTTTAATAATCTCAAGTTCGACTGAGTTGTCTATCAAAATCGATTAATATTGTTTGCCAAATCAATTTTCGAATTGTATACATATTGATTTTATTAGGCCACAAGCAAAATATTTGCCTTGGAAGCTTAGATAGAAAAAAAATTGTGTTTAGTAAATTTATGTTAATTGGTAAAAAATGAGGAATTAGCAGGGGTATATAAAAAATTAGTATTATACTCGTAATTAGAATTTCATTTGCACTCCAAAGTGCAATTCCTGTTCTATGATATTTTTCGAAGGTGATGCAACAAGCAAATGTTTAACAGAAAATAAAAGCTACAGAACGAAATTCAAAGTCGATTGCACAAATTCAAGAACACTGAAACTTGTGTACATGTCTACGGAGTTCTAGAGTTTATAAATCGGTATCCTGCTTTCTTATGTCAGCACTACACTCGGTCATTGCCTGCAGAGGGACAAACGCTATTAGAAAAAAACCTTTTCCATCACTTGGTGTATCATGCCCGCAGTGAGTTTCGAAACCGGCTCTATTATATTTATACAAATTGAATAATATAGTAAAATATTTTACAAATCATGAAAGCAGATGAGATAGTTTGCCCAGCTGGCAACTTGAGAGACTCCTCCCTCTCCAGAGAATACGTCTGAACCTCGTACACAATCCTACTTTGTACAGTTTCCATCGCGAGAGAAACTTAATCTTTCTTGCTCTATTGGAAATCCATCTACCCGAATTCCTTATTTCAGAAAGTTCAGTAGTCATGGCGGTTTTTCCTCTTTAGGAGGGCGGTCTTACTGGACAAGAACTCTCGAGCGCCCTGTTATATGCAGTGGTGAATGTCTCCTCTTAATCGTATATCGATTTCTCCAAAAGATCTATGTTTTCTCGCGGTGCTTCTCCAGTCCGTGCTCCTGAGGTTCCTGCAGAAGCATCTATTCGGTTTAATTAAGTCTTCAGAATGAAATGAAAAAGTGGCTCACCTCTTGTATTAATGTCCGTACTTCCCCAAGAAGTGCGGTGGGAGTTCGTGTCGGTACCAATGATGACACCGGTTTTACTTTGCCTCGCTTCAGCTGAAGCCTCCTTACTGGAGGTCACTCCTCCTCGTCGTCATGAGCCATATAGGCTTAGATCAGTAAGAGTCTCCCAGTAGTTCTCTCCAGACTTACCATATATTCCCGAATTCGGCTTTAGTTCTTTCCTGATTAGTATACTGGTTCTAGATTTACCCGCACTGCTAAGCACCATCATTGCTAAATTGGCGGACACGCTGCCTTCGAGTGCTGAAGATTTATCTGAAAATAAATTTGATCTACGTTTCGTCTCACACTGCGGATCAGTTGACGATTTTCATTTCACGCTTTTCGTAGACGAGTAAGCAGGAATCGTGGAAAGCATATAATTACCATATACACGTATGGTGGTTTTTATTATGAAAGTTGTAATTTTACGCTCATGTATGTATATACTTAAGAACCAAAAAATGTTTATCAACTTTCATTTTTTTTGCAAACGACGCCACAAGCACGTCGATCTGTTGTGTGTGCCAAAACTTGCGCCTCTGTCTTCCCTAACGGCTCCAAGATGGAATCGGGAGTCGCAGCAATACTGCCAGTGTTTTTCAGGCAGAAGTCTTTGCCATTCTGCACGCATAAAAAATGCTTAGGAAACTTGGAACCGAGGGATATATTAACGTTTTTTCCGATAGCCAACCCGCGTTTAAGGCTCTGACAACGCCATGGTCTAGAACCAAACTAGTAAGCTCCTGTAAGGAGGAAATCAAATCTCTTGTTTGTGCAGGTAACATTTCTTTGATCTGGGTTCCAGGACATAGGAGCACAGAGGGAAATGAAATTGCTGATGAGCTTGGACTGAATTGGCCTCAGGGACCTCCTACCCGGTCATCATCATTACCCTGACAGTTGTTAAAGGTGAACTACACAAATTATTTCTCACGAAAGACAGAAAAGATGGAACTCCCTTTCTTCAGATGCTATTTCGAAAACCATTTGGACTCAGTACAAAAGACGGAGAACTAAGATAGTCAAGATAGAATCAAAACGGTGCTTAGTGATACTTGGGGAGTACCAGTGCTCAACCATTTCACCTACCCACCGATTTTTATAAAATCCTTTCAGAGAACTGGACAGTTTAAATAGGAGCTGTTTAAATACTTAAATATCCAAGATTTAGTACAGGATCCGGAACTCGAAGTGTAACCAACTTCAGACCGCTTACGCAGTTGATGCACGGGCAGCAGCAGTCTGTTAGTAGGCTAAATGACAGCTCAGAGTATTGTTTACAATCGCGCGGAAGCATTTTGCCGAGAGTAAACGCAAAAAAGAAAATCAGTAAACATAATAGTGTGATTGCATTACCTTTGGCCTGAAAATCACAACCAGCGATTGTTTGTGAGCTCGAGCAGCTTAAAGTAAATAAAGTATTTGCTTATCGCACCATTCCTCGTTACAATGATACAGGTAGCGTCGCGAAACGTCATGGTGGTGGTCATCAAAAGACTGCAAAGTCACTTGAAATAGTTCAAAAAGTGAAGAAGCAACTTGAGCGAAATCACCGACGAAGTGCCAATCAAATAGCGAAAGAATTGAAAATATCTGAAAAATTATCTCAAACTCAAGCCTTACAAGATCCAAAAGACGCATGATCTCACACCAGAACAGCAACAAATCAGACTTGAGAGAGCGAAGAAGTTGCTTCCCTTGTCCGAAACCAGTAAATTTCCGAACATTGTGTTTTCCGAAGAGAAAATTTTTCAAATTGAGCAATTCGTTAACTCCCAAAACGATAGGGTTTATTTGACCGACTGTTCATACGATACTTTGAGTCATCGATTGGCCACCAGGAGACAGCACCCGTACAGGTAATGGTTTAAGCCACTGTCACCTCAGATGGGCGATCTCCAATCGTTTTAATCGGGTCTGGCTTCTTGCTTTGAAGCCGTGGATAGACAAACATTTCGATGGCAGGCCATGGACGTTTCAACAGGACTCGGTACCGTCTCACAAAGCTCGAGGAAGCCAAGAATGGCTAAAAAACAACATTCTGAACTTCATATGAAACTAAATGAAATGCCGCTAATTAAATATACAACAAAGACACAAGAATAGCCCATCAAGAATTTATACTGAGCGTATACACGTAGAAGTTCGAAACAGGTTCTAGTACAACTGTTCCAGACCGCAAATTACCAAAAAATTTCACAACTTAAGAGCTACTAATTACACTGGTTAACAAATTTTTGATGTTTTTTTTGCGTTCTGCATGTTACTATCCTACTCTTTGATAGAATTCCTCACTAATTCTGATATATATTGTAATATATATATATATATATATATACAGTAGGGAGCAAAAGTGTTTCCATAGTTGACATTCTCAACTTTGTGGGCCAATAAAATGCAAACGAAAGAAGCAAATCAAAAAAACTTTTTGTTCTAATAATATGGCTTTAATTCTTAACAAATTGCCGTATATGATAAAAACAAAATAGAATCAGCAAAATATTTAAACAAAAAAAACCAAAACAACTCGCATGTGTACAATTTTGCACCTTTAGCGAACAAAATGAAATATGATATGAAATTAATATTTTGTCCACAGACCCTTATTAGCTATTACACCTTTTATTCAGTTTGGCATACTCTCGGCCAACTTCTCTATGTTTTCTTTTTGGAATTCGGTTCCACTCCAGTTCTACACGCTTCCAAAGATCGTCTAGGTTGGATGGCGCTGATTGATATTGCCCGAGCCGTCGCTTCACGTTTGACCACAGATTCTCAATCGGATTGAGGTCGGGACTTTGAGCTGGCCACTCCATCAACTTAAAATTTTGGCTTTTTAACCATTCGCGGACAATTTTGGCAGTGTGCTTCGGGTCCCCATCTTGTTGAAAAGTAGTTTCCTCTTCGGGATATGCACACTTGTCCAGAAAATTTGATAGTTGGGTTTGCAAAATATTGAGGTAGTCTTCTTTTAACATTATATCACAAATTTTTTTGTAATGGTCCAATGTGCCACCAAGTAAATCATCCCCAAACTTTGACATTGCCTCCTCCATGCTTGACGGTTTGCTTCACATGGTGTTTGTGAAGCTTGTCGCCGGGCCTATGCCAATTGTTTTGCTTGCCATCCGACTGAAAACGGTTGAACTTGGATTCATCTGACCAGATAACACGTTTCCAGTCATCTAGAGTCCAGTTTCTGTGTTCCCGGGCAAATTTCAATCCAGCCTTGACATTCTTCTCGGATAGAGCTGGTTTATTTTTTTTCACACTTGCCACATATACAATCTTAGCAAGTGCTCTTCTAGCTGTCCACCGACTCACGTCTTTTCCTATGTCCATAGATGCCTTCTTTGGTGTTAGGAACTTATCAAATCTCATTTTCGACATCATTAGTCTGGCGTTAGAGTCTTTTAAGAGGCGTTTACGGCCTTTAATAATGTTTTTGGGTGCAACATATCGTCTTTTTTGGACCTTGGACACCGCTTAATGGGAAATCTTAAGCTGATCTGCAATTACACGAGTCGAACAGCCACTTTCAGTTAGGCTAATAATACTATTTTCGACATCAGACGAAAGCTTCTTCATTTTTTCGCGGTACTTTATAGACTAATTGCTAAAATCAACAAATCTGTTTCGAATAATAAGAAACACGTGATTTTCTGGATCATATAAGCGAAGAATGAACAAACAAAACATATAATGGTAAAACTGCATGCCTATTACTGAAAAGAGAATTAAGAAACCAAACAAAAGTAAGAATAACGGAAGGTGCAAAATTGTACACATGGGAGTTGTTTTGGTTTTTTTTGTTTGAATATTTTACTGATTCTGTTTTGTTTTTATCATGTACCGCAATTTGTTAAGGTTTAAAGATATATTATTACAACAAAAAGTTTTTTTGATTTGCTTCATTCGTTTGCTTTTTATTGGCCCACAAAGTTGATAATGTTAACTATGGAAACACTTTTGCTCCCTACTGTATGTATATCTCACGAACCAGTTAACGCGCAATTATCTATTGTGGATAATGGCATCTGGTGCCCAGTCGTACTGTAGACTAGTGCTATCTATCGAACTAGTGATCTTATGCACAGATTTAAGCTTACTTACTTTTTCAAATTTCTTATAGCCTAAGCGATTTGTTAATTGGAAAACAATTAGCAGGCTGCCGTTAAAAATCAATTCGTATCATTTTATTTTATTTTTGAGTTATTTAATTTTTTATTAGTTTTGAGGCTTAGAAATCAAATACTCAGGAGGCAAAAATCAGCGAAACATTTGCGACGAGCATGGAGAAGGTGTCATAGGCGAGTCCATAGCAGGGAAATGGTTTGCACAAATCAAAATTGGCGACTTTGGCGTCGATGACACGCTCCGCAGCGGAAGGCTTTCTGAATTCGATGAAGAACGAACTGCGATCGTAAAACGATTTTCAATCACCTTTATTTAATGGAATTTACCGAAAAATTGGAAGCCTGGTGCCTCACCAGCTCAACGAAAAAATCAAAGAAAGTCGCCTTAAAATTGCTTATCAGCATCCCGCCCGCCATCGAGCAACATGCGCTTTTTGTACCAAATCGTCACAGGAGATGAGAAATAGTGCGTATACAACAATATGAAGCAAATAACGAAGTGGTTCCAGGAAATACGCCAAAGCCGAGAGTCAAGACGGATCTTCATCCAAAGAAGGTCATATGTGTTTGATAAGACTAGGAGGGCATAGAGCACTGGAAAATGCTCGAAATGGGCGAAATGTCAGACATCCTAAAAAACAAGAATTCTTATCGGGGTTCACAAAAAACAAAACAGCCAAGCACGGTGGCGGTAACATAATGATTTGTCTATGCTTCTCCTGGTATGGAGTAGAACACATTCACCTCATTACCAATAAAATAGACGAATTCATTTAAGAGGGCAGTGATACTACCATTTGCTGACGAGAATATGCCACTTCGGTGTAAGACAATAACCCAAAACTCTCCTCAATATTCGTATGTGAGTGGCCTTTACAAATGAATGTTAAAGTTATGGATTGGCCAAGCAAGTCACCAGAACTATTATATAATATATTTTATTGATTAAACTTCGATGATATGAAGAGCATTTTTATTAAAATCACTAAGTTATTTTTATATTGTATGTATATCTATTTTGTACCTATTTTAATGGTCTCTCCTTTTTGTTTCTATTGTCATTAGTACCAGGAGACCCAGTGATCTAGAAATTAAAAAAAAATAGATTTTTTGTTTTTTCAATATTTTGAAAGTATAGTATCTTAAGAATATACTGTGAACTTTTCATGCTAAAATTCTCAATATTATAGCTTCTAAAGCCCATTAACTAGGTAGAGAGCGGTCCACGCGCTCCTGTACCTCAAACTTTAAACTCATTTATCTCGAAACGATTTTTTTTGGCTTGGTGTTGTCAAAGAAAAAAAAACTATTCAACCGAATCGTCTGTAATTTTAATTTGCTATTCACAACATCAATGGCTATCGCCCGTACTAGAACCATATTATTATTTCAATTATTTCCCTTTTTTTTATTAAAAAACTGAAAAACCCCTGAGTCTTTTAGAGTCTCAAATTCAAAACCGCGCCATTTTGTCAATTTTTTTTTTCTAGTAGCGGGACATAGCCACAGTAATACTGATTAATAATTTTTTTGGTTTTTGTGTTTGAGATAAATAGAAGAGCCAAAATAGACAACACCGTCCAGGTCCAATTTATATATATTATATAAATTAATTATTATATTAAAACAAAAAATTTATTTAGAAAAAAATGTTTGTTTTTTTTCATTTTTGTATGTAAAAGAAGTTATAAATAAAAGCCCTAAAAAAATTAAGTATTCTTTTTCATTTTTTTATAAAAAAAAATTCCTGAAAATACACTAAATTTTCCAGTTCCGGGTGATTTTTTAGCTATTATCTTTTTAAACAGGTGGTTTAAACAGCTGACGCACGTTTCGTGTTTTGTTTCAATGTCAAACATCTTCAGTTTGGTCTATAATTTAACCATGAATCGTCTTACAAACGAACAACGCTTGCAAATCATTCAATTTTATTATAAAATATTCATATTTTCTGTTAAGAAAATTTATCGCGCGCTTCTTCCATTTTATGGTCAGTTTAATCGACCCACTGAAGCGGCTATTCGAGCTATTGTGACTAAATTTAGAACCAAATTCACATTATTGGACATCAAACCACCAACACGCTTACGTAGAGTGCGAACTGAAGAAAATATCGCAGCTGTATCGGCCAGTGTTAATGATGACCATCAATTATCGATTCGTCGCCGTTCGCAGCAATTGGGCCTCAGTTACTCAACAACCTGGAAAATTTTGAGAAAGGATTGAGGTGTGAAGCCTTTCAAAATACAGCTCGTGCAAGAATTGAAGCCGAACATCTATGGTGAATGGGCTCTTGGGAAGTTGGCCGAAGATTCACTTTTTTATCCAAAAATTTGTGTTCAGCGACGAAGCTAATTTTTGGATCAATGGGTACGTAAATAAGCAGAATTGTCGATTTTGGAGTAAAGATCAGCCAGAAGAATTGCAAGAGCTACCAATGTATCCAGAAAAGGTCACAGTTTGGTGCGGTTTATGGGCTGGAGGTATCATTGCACCGTACTTCTTCAAAGAAGCTGGGAATCGTAACGTAACTGTGAATGGTGAGCGCTACCGTGAAATGATATCCAACTTTTTTTGCCCAAAATGCAAGATCTTGACTTGCATGACATGTGGTTTCAGCAAGACCATGCCACATGCCGCACAGCACGCGTATCAATGGACTTGTTGAGAGGCGAATTCGGTGGACATTTTATTTCACGTTCGGGACCTGTCAATTGGCCACCCAGAACGTGCGACATATCGCCTTTATATTATTGTTTGTGGGGCTATGTCAAAGCTCATGTCTATTCAGACAAGCCTGCTTCAATTAACGCATTAGAAGACAACATTAAACCATTTGTATGTGAAATACCGTAATATTGAAAAGAGTATGCCAAAATTGGACTAAGCAGATGGACCATTTGAAGCACAGTCACGGTCAACATTTGCATGAAATAATCTTCAAACATTAAATTATATGGACTGTACTATCGTATATTTGCTAATGACGCTGCGTGCATCTGTGCCTACAGATAGCGCTGCTCTAACGAGAATAAAACGAAAACATTTTACGAATAAAAGTATCGATAAATATGTGTCATCGTTTTATTCTTACATCCAACAAATAATGAACCACAATAAACTGTATCTCAAAGTAACTAGAAGTGGGGGTCTGACATGAAGATAAGTGCTGATAAGACTTCAAAGGGCTTAAGATGGCATTTTGCGTATCAGCACCCACCGGCCCATGGCCTGTGTGAGTGCCGAGTATTAAAATGAAAGTAAATAAATATAAATAATGCCATAATGAAAAGTGAAATAAAAAAACATGGTATCAATGACGTTTCCACTAAAATTAAATACTGTTTACAAATTTGCAGTTTATTTATAATTATTACTCATTGATATTGCGAATATTTTAAATTAAAAATACTTCAAACGTGTAGTACTTGAGGTGCCAAAGCAAAAAATAGCAACAAAATTAGAAGAGTATTTGATTAAAAATAACACCATTGACTTCAACACGGTTTCAAGTGCTTGTGAGCACACGCAAAAGTTAAAAATAATTTTGCAATTAAATTTTTAATTATACATTATCTGTATCCTGCGAATATGCATTTTTAATTTTAATCTTCTGATGTTTGTTCTTTACTTGTGTGCGTTTTATCTTCTTTCAAATCGATGGTTTTTAAAATTTTGCATGAACTCTTATTCAAAAGCGCCTCTGCCTCTGCATTTGTAACTGATATGACAGTAAACTGATAATATGTTTGCGAGCTGAGCCTATATTGTCGGCTGTGTCCTCTCTTAGTACAATTTAGTGGAATTCCCTGTTGAAAATATTTTTACTGGGTATCAGCGAATTTGGCAGAATCAGCTGATAGGCTGACGAAGCTGGGGATGTGTTTGCACAAAAACTGAGATTGTATTGGTGATATATGAAACAAATTAACACAGTCTACTCTTATGTGTCTTTGTTGCCGCCTGAACCATAGATGACTAGATGCCAAACTCTCTTTCTTGCGAAAACCCTGTCAAAATATGCATTTTTCATAACATGCGCCAGTAATGCCACATCGGGAAATACATTGATTGGTTATTTTTTAAACAAAATTTGGGAATTTTCAGCCTCCACACGCCATTGAGGTTACTATTTAGTGCGTGGCTCCCCATTAGGCCTATATAACCTCCTTCGCAGTCAAAATAAAGAATAAAGCAAACCATGAATGTTCTGGACTTTATGAATGAAAAATGTAAAAAATTAAAAATATATACCTGCGATTGATTGCGGAAAATTGATTATAAAAATGGTGGATTTGCCATATAGTCCTATACAAATTCATGCCGAAAGTTTTAGAGGTTTAGAACAATACTATAAATCAATTTCAACGAATTCTTGTTTTTTTTGCTTTAAATCACTAAGGCTCAAACAATTCCGTAAAGCTAAATTTGCTCCCACTAGCTGGTACTCCCATCAAAGAAATTTACCGATCGCAAAAGGTGAAAACAAATAACTATAAATATTGAAATCGCGACATTTTTCCATTAACGTAAAAATGAAATTCCTTATCTGGCAGGCCGCCATTTCAACTGTCAGCTATTCATCAGCCTAGCAATTGATTGCAGTATTGAAACAAGAGAGTTTCGCTTCTAGCCATCTATAGTCTAAACCAAGAGTTATAGAAACAAGTGATGTCGCATTAGCTGAGTTGTGCAGTGTTGCCAACCATTTGCTCTTCACAATAAATTTAGTGCTTTTTTATACCCAAAATGAGAAAATTTTTAAGTTTGGTGTTTGTTTAATTCTTTTAATTTAAAGCTACCGAAAATGTAAGTTAAAAAAAACTGTATTATTAAACCAAAAGAATGTTGAATAAAACAGGTCACTCTGAGAAGAAATGAAAATTTGTTGATTCTTATAAAATTTGATATTTTGAAAGTGAAAATTTAATTTTTTGCTCCTTTTAAGGTTATGCAAGAATATTAAATATTCTTCTCTCAACGTTTCTTAACATTGAAAACCTTTTTCCACATTTTAAAAAGCGTTTGAATTTACTGAATGCGAATTAAAACCATAGTGGTGTAATCGTTTCTTCCGGTCCTCAATACTTATTGGAACATAGGGCATCAAGAGGTGTATTCATAGTAAAAAAAACAACAAAATACCAGAAAATACTGAAAAAACCATAACGACATTTTTACAAAAAGAGTACCTTATCTTGTTACATAACCTCAAATATAGCAAAAAAGTCGTTCTCTTAACAAAGAACTCATTAATTAAATTGTACACAACCATAACACATTTATTAAAAAAACGCACATTTTAAAGACAATTTGTCACGCATACAAAGTTATTTAAGTAATTCAATAAAAATTTAGTATTTTATTTTCTTTAAATGGGCATTTTAGTGCGTTTTTATATCCAAAGCTAAGCAACATTGCAGTAGTGAGAGAGAAATTTGACTGCTGAAAGTAGAAGAACATCAACAATAACCGCAATGCGACCAGATGTTAAAAAAAGTAAGGCACTGAGTGCATTATTGAACTAATTTTAAAAAAATGTATATTTTACAAAATTATAAACAATACATTTTAATTAGAATAGTCTAGAAAACTGTAGTGAAGAAAGAACTAAAACTCCGAGACCAAGTACGAAAAAAAGGCTAATTAAATTACGAAAATGGTAATCTGGTCATACTGGTGCTAACACAACCTCACTCATTGTCAAATTTGCTGAGAGCAAAGTAACGGTACGACGATAGGCGCCATTATTCTTTCCATCATGGGTCTGAACAACGACTGATTGGATGAGTGTGTGAATACGTGTGAAATGAGCGAGCAGAAATCGGTTGCCGAGGGTCCTGTGATGTGGCAGACGAAGTTGTTCGCACAATTTCGTTTTTCACCATATCTAATGATTAAACCTGGTAAATCTATCATCCTTAGTAGAATCCGGATAATGAAATGGTAATGAATTTTTATTTTTTTTTTTTGTTTATTTTAACGGTTGTCAGATATAAGCGAACGAACAAATTAAATACATATACTCCGTAAATCATCCAGATCTGGTTCTTAGTCGACATTATCTGGTTCTTACGGTTATTTTGCCTGACGTCCGTCAAGCTCCACAACCTACGATTATAAAGGGAAATAATGGGATCCACCTAGTTTTCGAAGTCTTCCCAAAGACCTATCCAACATGGTAGAATCTGAGATGGCATATCGCCATGGTTCATTGACCCTACTTAAGCCCTTTCACCGCGGCAAGGCAGTGAACCGTCGAAAAAATCACCCAGGTCTACTCCTCATAGCTTCCATCTGCCCATTTATCAGTTTTCGAGATAAGCATGAAAGATATCGTTTCTAGTATAGTAAATGTCACATTGAACCGAGCCGATTATTTCTTTTTCCCTAGCATTTTATATGAATACTTCAGCTATCTAAAGGCTCCTCAGATTCAAAGGCTGGAGAAAGTGTTTTTAGGCTACTCCGAAACCACGCACCAAGTTACCAAATGCAATGTTTACGCTTCATTTCTACGTACTTCTCGTGAAGGCTTGACGTTAAAGCAAACAAGTATATTTGCAATTCGTCTTTAAAACTGAATAAAAATAGCCCACAAGTGCGTCAAACGCCCTCATCGCCTACAATAACACATAGTCTGCTACTATTAAATTAAATGTATAAAATTTTATGTTTGCCTGCTTTTACTGAACCATTCAGTTATTGTAGTGACACGTTCCCTTGTTTGTGGATAGAAACCGAACGCTCAATTGTTAACTCTTCCACTGCACTGCCGCACTTCAATTAATGAGCAAATGCCGACAAAATCGCTCAGCGTGTGACAGTTTTTATTAACAAAACACGCTCCTATGTTTACATACATATGTGCATACATTGTATTCTGTAGCCCGTCTGTATTTGTTTGAGAGTATGAATTTGCATGCTACCGACAAATAAATATCGCATCTAACAATGTTGATGTGACGGAAAAATCACACGCACATCACAAACATTATAAAACAATTATAGTATCTACCGAAAACTTTGTAGTTGTATATACATATACCGGTACATGCATTCATACATATAAGTACGTCCAATTATTGTAAACCATGTTTGTTGCCTCATGTTGACATGTGAATTCGTGAGAACCGCAAACTAATTCCGCTTGTATGTTGAAATTACAGGTATGATCCTTAGATATGCAAAACGCCTTTTAATAACATTACAATTTTATTAAAGTTCCTTATGAATTCATTACATATGTATATAAGGCCGAGCTCCTTCTCCTATTTAGGACGTACGTCTTGATATGGTTTCACAAATTGTAAGTCTCTACATTTTTAAGCCGACTCCGAACGGCAAGTACAATATTTTTTATGAGGAGCTTTTTCATGGCAGGTCATTGCATTACCATTATATTATACGAAAAAAAATAATATACAGGGTTGCCCATATTCGACGGACCCATCTGGCAACCCTGTATCTTACGTCCGTATTTACGCCGCTGAAAATCCTCTCGAAATTCAATAGGTACCTCTTTACGACGAAAAAGTCACTGTTTGGTGCGGCGTTAGTGCGAAAACGATTATTGGACCGTTTTTCTTCGAAAATGAAGATGGTCAAGCTGTTACCGTCAATCAGGAGCGTTATCTCGATATGATAACCACTTTTGTGATGTCAAGTATTCGTCGAAAGCGTATGAGGCAGTTCTGGTTTCAGCAAGACGGCGCTCCACCACACACAGCTCGCACCACAATCGATTTTTTGAAGAAATTGTTTCCTCGTCGTTTGATGTCGAAAAATGGCGATTTTGACTGGCCACCGCGTTCGCCCGATTTAACGCCACCTGACTTCTTCTTGTGGGGATATTTAAAATCAAAGGTTTATATTAATGAGCCAAAGATCATAGAGGAGCGCAAGAACAATATCCCTGAAGAAATAGCCGCTATTCCAGCCGAAATGTTAGCTAAAGCTATGGAAAATGCTGCAAAACGGGCACAATAAACCGTACAGACTCAAGGCGGCCATTTGAATCTACTTGAACCAAATAAAATGATTATTATCGTCAACATCAAAAAAATTGTGTTTTTATTCGATTAACAAAAAAACACATGGGTCCGTTGAATATGGGCAACCCAGTAGTTGCAGTTTCAAAACAAGCGCATTCACCTGATTTAACTACGTTCAATTTCTGGTTATTGCATAAATAAATATCATTTCGAACAATTCATTTCGTAAATCGCTGAGTAAACTGAAGATCGGTTTGGAAATCGAGGTGAACAACTATTTAAAAAAAATTGAAGAACAAAAATTGGCATTGAATTTTATCCATTCGTAAATACTTGGGAGAGTACGAAATAGATTTGCAAGAACAAAATAAAGATGATTAACTTTATAAACAGTTCAGATACGTTTCAGTCCAATAAGTTGAATAATCTTTGAGATATGAGATAAGTTTGAGGAGGTGATGTCGATTGAGAACTATGATACATACCAACACAATCCTCTGATAATTTCCTCTACGTTACTGAAAAGAGTGGGATTTATATGTGTTCAACGGTTGTCACTTCAGAAGCATTCCTCAAAATTGTACGAGAAATGCTTCATAATATTGCATTTATTTATTTATTTATTTTTATTTTTTTTTTTGGTGGGTGTGGTAGGGTTCAAAATGCTTTCGCACTTACAGCGACAGTCATATACTGCGTCGAGTGCTGTAGTCACTTCACCAATCTCTCCTGCCCTTCTGGGGAACGCCCTTCCCGGGACTACTTTCTGCATTACTTCGAGACGGCCCAGAACGGCATCTATAAAGGACCAATTCTATTCATCCACTTCTGTATCCACAGCATTTGTGGCCAGCTTTCACGATAGAGGCTTGTGTTCTTGTGTCTCTGTCTGTGAGGTTTTGTTGCACTGCGTCGAAATTTATCCTTTTTTCCGTGGTACCTCCTCGATGTATCTCTTTATGTCGTTCCAGCTGTGCTCGCGTTCGAGCATTTTTCTGATTATGTTGCTCGGTGCGATGTTGCTAATTTGCTTTTCCCATCTTTCTCCGCGAGGCATCTGTCACAACTAAAATTATCGCATTATCGCTTGGCGTGTCGCAGTATATGCGTTGATTTCGC
Source organism: Anastrepha fraterculus (assembly GCA_037575425.1). Classification (NCBI taxonomy): domain Eukaryota; kingdom Metazoa; phylum Arthropoda; class Insecta; order Diptera; family Tephritidae; genus Anastrepha; species Anastrepha fraterculus. The sequence continues at coordinate 101,426 of JAYXIM010017766.1, read as the reverse complement.
GACGATAGTGATGACGTTTCCTTCTTCTTCTTCCGTCCCATGCGTTCCCGGGCCATGAGGTCGAAAGGTATCTCTCCGCTGATCACAAAGACGGCAGTGCGGCACGCTGAGGTAACTTTCGGTAAGTAACAGATAGTCCAGTATTCTCGCGCGTTTTTGATTCTGTGTGGCGTTGTGTGGTCACAACAGACTGGAAATTTGATAACTACAGTTCTTTGGGAATTCAGAAGGTACTTTATTATTTGACTATATTTTATTTAAAATTATTGATATATTATATTATTAAATATATATCGTTGAGAGAAAAAGGAAGGAAGTAAGGGCTCGAAGCGTACTTCTCTTGCACAATCATTGAGGTACAGCTGCGCGTGGACCACTCTCTACCTAGTTAATGGGCTGTAGAAACTATAATATTGGAAATTTCCGCATGAAAATTTCACAGTGTATTCTTAAGATACTATACTTTCGAAATATCGAAAAAACAAAAATCGATTTTTTGAAAATTCTGGACGTATGTAACCCCTTAAGCTTATAAGAGAATATAATGGAATTGAAAAATAATTCGCATTCCTTTTCATTCCAGGAATTTTTTCATCTCGCCTCATAAAGTAACATACTAACAATGTGGCGTATGCATTCTTTGACACGTCTTTAGATCACCTCATTCGATTTTTTGCTATGAATACCTTTTCCTTTGTTAATATAAATAAACTTTATAAAGATCTGATAAGTTTATTAGGTTTAGAAGAGGATATATTAAAAATTAAGAAAAATTCCTCGAATTTTTCATTCGCTCTCATAAAATACTAAAAATGTGACGAATGCATTCTTTGGCAGATCTTTAGGCCAAACTCTTCATTCCATTTGATTTTTTACAAGAAATGCCATAAAAGTTTAGGCCAACAACGTACTGCAGATGATTTGTATGAGACGCTTTTTCATTGCAATAATGATCGACCGTTAGTGAACCCTTCATAATTTCGGTTAAAGTACCACTTACACTTCCACTTACAAAGATTTGGTTTTAGTAACCGTATAGAAGAATAAATTGGATACTTAGTTACCAAATATAGTAAGTTCGCAGTCATTTACTTAGGTTTGTGCTACCAAAGTATCGAAATTCATGAGGGCCTTGAATGCATGTTTTGGCGACGCCTGGTTGTAGTGATAATTTAACGCTTTTTACTAGTTTAAATTCAAATAGTTTGCTAAAATTCAAAGTTTTTATTACTGCATTCCTTGGTTAAAGGTTAGATGCATTTATTAAATATTTATGACAACATTTCGCATTATTTTGTCACCAAACTTGAAACACAAAAAAATACGCACATGTCTAATAGATTTATGCTGTACAAATGTAACTATTAAAGAAAGCATAAATACATACCTATACTGATTATGAGCGTAGATAGTATTTTTCGAAAGAGGGGATTTCATTTGAGTTCATAAATAATGCTGGTTTTATGCAATAATACAAAAAAAAATGTGGAAATGTCGCTAAAATCACAGAAATAATCGAAGTTGACCGGCTTGTTAGCAGTCATAGCATCGCCCAAGAGCTAAAGATGGACTATAGAACAGTTTAAAACCGATTGCGCAAAAGTTTTACGAAAAACTAATGGATTTCTTTTTTCTTAGAAGTTGATCGTACTGGAAAATGATAAGTAGCTTTAAGGTGACAGATACCTGTAAACGGCCATATTGCCCCTGATTTTCATTAAAATTATTTAAAATGAAGAAGTCAATATATTTTTTTTCTAAATTGGCATACAGTTTATTTATACATTAAAATAATATAAATTTTTTTTTTATTTTAATCATTTAAAATGGCGGATGTTCACTCAATCCTTCCAGGAAGGTCGCAGCGGGGCATCTCAATCGGCGGGCATTGTAGCATCGGCGTCAGTGACCTGAATACACGAAACCAACAATTTTTTTGTTTATTAATGTCATGATTTCTATATGAACTAAAAAAAATGGAAACAAAACAATGCTTCAAAAAAAAACCAATTTTGGGCCCAATTTTCCTACTATTTTTGCTGCGAAAAAATTTTCAAAAACTTGTAAATTCACATATGTAGAAAGTAATATCATAAAAAAGATGCATGCAAAATTTTAAGGAGATCGGTCAATAACTTTTCGAGTTATCGGTTACGCCATTTCGAAAAATATAGTTTTGAGAAAAACGCGTGTAAAGTTTGAATACGTGAAAATTCAATGATTTTTGTGACTTACCGATTAATCAGCAATTCCAGTGTCATATATGTAGTTGTCCTTCTAAAGCCTCGTAGAACTCATCCTGTTCGATTAGTTGCTGTTGATGTGCTTTACGAGCTTCTTTAGTGGCTAATGAGCTGAGCTGATTTCCTTGAATCACTATCTTTTCATCCAGTTTTTCGGCGTAAAATTTACATTTACAATTATTATATTTGAGGAGTTGATTGTTTCTAAAATCGATGTATTTCCTTCATTGAATAATCCAGAAGCAATGTATGAGACCATTTCAATAATTTTTGAATTGAATTGAGTTGAAACTCTCATTTGCGTTTTGCATGTGACCAAACTTCTTTCGAGCAATTCATCTCGTGATAAATCTAAAAATATTGGCTCTACGTGCTGCTGAATATCTGAATGAAGTGGTGCAGGGTGATTAAAATTTTTTCCGGAGGCTTTAGCTTTTTGCCATTTGCACCAGCTGTCAGGACCAGGTGGACAGTACTTATGACTTAGCTTCTCATCCGTGGAGCACAAATGATAATAGATGGCCCATACAGCTTCTTTCATATTCTTCACGCTGTCAACATTTCTACGAATAGCTTACCCGTAGTATACTGATAATTTGTTGATGAGAGCTTGAGTGAGTTTTCCTCTTCCTTCGAGTTTTTTATCTTTTGTGACTTTTCGAAGGCGGGTACCTATTCTATTTTGCACGTGGCCTATACACTCACTTTTCACTACCGGAAAATCATCTCCATACGGATTTACCATACATCTAGAATACCTTTAACCTAAACCGAATTGAAGAGTGTACCTGCGCGCCACTGATGCGCCTTACCTAGGTGAAGCATATTTACCAGAGAGAAAATAAAACTCAATAAAAAACTGAAATAATTAAAATTTATTGCTTTATTGAATCCACAAAAGGGGCAAAATAGACATTTCAAGGCGGAGTGCTAAATCACCTCGTAATATAATAATACTACATTTAAGGGGTTACATGCGTCCAGCTGCGCTAAAAGAAAAACTGTTTTTAGAAGGAATAATAATAGAAGCAAATATAAAAAAATTTTATACATTGTTTATTAGAACTTAAACTTTATAAAAAAATTATTTAAATTTTTCTTTACAAAAATTAGTGTATAAAAAATTACATTACCCAAAGTCCAATGAAAAGAAGTTGCTCCACGGTCGGCATCATTTTTCCTGGAAATGTCGATGGATCTGCAAGATGTAAAAATAAAACTGTTGAAAAATAAAGTTGTAGTTGTAGTCTGCAGGATTTTTGAATTTCGAAAAAATTTGCACTTACGGCATTTAAAAAAAAGTATTCGTTTACGTCACAAACGTCATACTTTCATTATGTTTATAGAATTGTTTAATAAAAAATATCAAAAATCCGGCAAGACCGCATCAAAAAGTACTAAAAACTGTATGTACTATCAAGCAGACCGTGCCGGAAAAAGTAGTTTCGAGAAAAACGAATTTAAAGTTTGAGGTACAGGAGCGCGTGAGCCGCTCTCTACCTAGTTAATGGGCTGTAGGAGCTATAATATTGAGAATTACTGCATGAAAATTTCACAATATATTCTTCTATACTTTCGAAATATCCAAAAAACAAAAGATTTTTTGAAAATTCTGGATGTATGTAACCCCTTAACACGTTCGGGGACACTAAAAATTTCAGGGAGCTGCAAAAATAGGCAGGCAATTATTTTAGAAACTAGTTGCAATATCCTAAATTTGATTACACATATATTATAAGTGTAGTCAGAACATCGTATTTTAACTGTTACATGAAAGTACTTAATGAATCAAGTGGTCATTACTTTAGAATGTATATTAATTACAAAAACTTAAAGTTACATTAAATTAAATGAACAAAGCTTGGCTTTAAAATTTTAAAGCTGTAGCAATCACGTCCGCCAAAGTGTTAATAAAAACATAGAAATACCTCATGCCAACTTTCTTTCCTGAGTTATTTTGCTCCTCATGCAAGATTTCCTATTGATTTACGCCTTATCATCCAAATGTAAAGAGTTCGAAAGAAAATTAAAAAAAAAAAGATGTATTTTTAAATTTTCACAGCAGCTGACTTTGAAAAACAACTAAGAGCTAACGGTGCTGCACACAATTACACAAAATTTGCAGCAAGCCATTTTTTTTGCGCTGTGGCTATGAACTAGCAATTACTAGAACTCGGATTGTAACGTAGCAGTGCATTTCAGTGACTAATAAGCCCATCACAATGGGTCCGCTCCATTCGTTGCGGCAACGAAATTGACTGACAGCAAAATAGATTGCATGTAAATGAGTCCAAAGCGTCATATACATACGTGGAATGCAAAAAAATTGGCAACCTTCTACTTCTGCCGTATGGCAAGTGTCGATGGTATTTTTTATTATATCAAATTAAATGCAGAAAATAAATGGAATTTCAATTAATTGATTATTAAAATCCACCCTAGTATGTTCGATGAAAGCTTGGAGAAGTACAGGAAAGGCTAAACTTAACCAAGTGGTCTTGAAAAATGAATGTGCCTCCCAATCTCGGAGTTGAGGTCGCCCCACCGCTTATGACTGCCCTAAATCTTATTAAAAAGCAATTTCGCTGCAAGAAGCATTGATTTTATAATACAGATATTTCACAACCGAACAAAGCGAAATATGTATGTTAAATATTGACTTTCATGACAGGAACATAATTTTTTTTTTGTTTAATTTATATACGACACTACTTTCATTGAGCCACCACGATACGTTTTACCCGTCATGTCAATCAAATTCGTTGCCGTAACGGACGCAACGAACCCATTGTGACAGCCCTAGCAGTCATTAACAATCATCCAAAAATTCCATTGTAGATACTACAGGGTCCGGCACTCGAAGTGTAACCAATTGAAAAGGCCATAAATTTAGTTTGGAAAATTACTTTTATTCAATTCAATATAAAAATTGTGTGAAAATAATACAAAATTAAGAATCAATTTACTTTTGCTCGATATGACCACCTTTTGCCTTGACTATGACCTTGAGACAGTCCAGAAATGAATCGCAAGGCTGCATGAATGTGACTTGCAGGTATTTCAGCCCACTCGCGGACAATGGGTTTTTTACCTAAATTGCCCAAAGAGAATAATACATCGGATTCGCGTGAGGTGAGTTTCAAAACCGTTGTGTGGGCATTACGAAGTTCGGAACATTGTTTTTTATCCATTCTTTGTGAGACGGTTCCGAGTGCTGTTGAAACGTCCATGGTCTGCCCTCGAAATGTTTTTCTGCCCATGGCTTCAAAGCAGCCCAGAGTACTTTCCCGATAATATTTCGCATTTACCTTGACGCCAAGCTCAATGAAAACGATTGGAGAGCGCCCATCTGTGGTTACAGCGGCCCAAATCATTACCTGTGACGGATGCTGCCTTCTGGTGGCCAATCGAGGACTCAAATTCTCGTATAAATGGTCAGTCAAATAAACCCTATGTTTTGGGAGTTTACGAATTGCTCGATTCTAAAATTTTATCGTCAGAAAACACAATGTTCGGAAATTGACCGCTTTCTGCCAAACAAAGCAACTCCTTCGCTCTCTCAATTTTTACTTGTTGCTGCTTTAGTGTTGATGCTCTTTTCGCGTTTACTCTCGGCAAAATGCTTTCGCGCGCTTGTAAACAATACTCTGGACTGTCATTTAGCCAACGAGCGCAAGCGGTCTGAAGTTGGTTAAACTTCGAGTGCCGTACGCTATACTTATAATACTCGTATGTATATTTTTTGTTGGCCCATCCACCCCTCTATCTATGCTACTGGATATAAAAATCCAGAAGCAACCGCAAACACGCGTGCCACACAAATGAACGGCTCATTCCACACCCACTGAACTGTTTTGTGCGATTCATGTACGCACTGTTAATTGACCAATAATAACCGTGTTTAATAATATGTAAAATATATGTAGCTACGCATGTACATATTTGCATGGCAGAAATCCTGTCCTTCACATATATGCGTACATATGTACCTCGTTTAAATTGTCGCAGCGAGTTGGACGTGCCTACGCGCGATTTTTCGTTTTTACTCTCTACGACCGATTGAATGATTTTCGCCAATTATTATTATGAGGATGGGTTGCTTTATGTAGTTAATCTATGTTACTGTGATAGTTTAGCTGATTTTTAAAACACCTTTTTTCATATGTGTATGTATGTATGTGGCATGCCCAAATAGCAAAACCTTCGGAATATGTAATAAAGGCAATTGGCAACGACGGTTCATGACACTATTGAGCTACTTGTCAATTGGAAGTGTGTTTTTATATTAATGTACTGCTAGATATATATGTACATATAGGTATGTGCAGTATATTCGCCAAATAACTTCTATCACGAAGAGCAGTTATTTTTGTGACACAATAAATCAATGAATATTTTTTTAATATTTTTTAAGTAGTTTGAGGGTTTTCCCCAAAGTTTCAGAAAAAATAATCCTTATGTGATCTTTGGTCATTTTACATTTTATGCACAGATGTCGACAAAAGTGTCGGAAAAGTCAGTAGTGTGTGCCAAAATATTTATCACGTTCTGGAAATATAATGAAGGGTTCGAAATATAGGGTTTATTTGACCGACCATTTATATAGGGTGGGCCATGTAAAATTTGCTTTTTGAATTGGCTATAAAAAAAAACCTAATCAATATTTTTAAAAATTTTTTTTTTATTTTGAAGATTGAACATTGTCATTTATGAATGAAAAATAATATCGTTCAAATGACTGGCTTTACAGTAGGCCATTCGATCAACCCAATTTTAAAGCACATTTTCGATTGTTTGGGCTCCGATTTCATGAATGGCAACTTCGATTTCGTGTTTTAAAGCATCAATCGTCTCTGGATGGCTCGCATAGCATTTGTCCTTAACGGCTCCTCACAAAAAATAGTCCAACGGGCTTAAATCACGGCTCCGAGGCGGCCAATTGATATCGGAATTCAAAAACGGTAGCCAAAAGTTCGAGTGTAACTTTGGCAGTGTGACAAGTTGCACCGTCTTGTTGAAACCAAATGTCGTCCATGTCATCCTCTTCAATTTTTGGAAACAACTCGTTAAACAAGTCACATTTACTGTAACCGCGGCTCCTCGCTCATTTTCGAAAAAAAAAAATGGCCCGATGATGCCGCCAGACCAAAAACCGCACCAAACAGTGACTCGTTGTGGATGCATTTGCTTCTCTACAGTAACGTGTGGATTTTCTGAGCCCCAAATCTGAACATTTTGCTTATTGGCGTAGCCACCGATGTGAAAATCAGAAAAGAAGAAGAAGACTCACCACTTTGGAAATACGTTTTCAATATTTCCCAAAAGTCTTTAAGTATCAGTTACCTGATGAGTTTATTAGTGCTTACCAGTTGGTTCAACAAGTAGAAGTGTAAGGATATAATGTGTTGTCGAAAACAGTATGTCCGTATTCAGACAACAGTAACGAAAATGCTAAATTCGAAAGAGAAATTGTTATTGCTTCAAGAATTGTAATAAACCTCCGTAAAATAGAAGGGGAGCGCAAAGGGAGTGCAACGGAGCAAGAACATCCACCAGACGCGTCATACAAAGAAACAGTTTTAAGGCAGATCTCCTGTAAGGATGACTGTATTTACATGATAAGCATGAACGCCTTTAACCAAATAATTGAGTACTATATTCTATCCGGACCGAACTTTGCACTTTCTAGTAAAGTTTTATTTGGGCACACAGATAATTTTTGGAATTAAACTCATAAATCGAATTCAGAAAGGCTCATCTAGCCCTTTCGCATATTTTCTTATTAAACAGTGCCCTAAAAGTATGTCAATGACAGAATATAAATCAAGCCCAATATGGCAAGCCCCAATCTACCTGAAGTTTTACTGCTGCGAAATTAGATGGAATAATATTTTGATGCATGTTTATTTTCGAGCAAAGTACAGTCTTCACTTGAATTATCAGAAAACCTTGGATTACTAGATCAAATGCGGTTGCTTTAATAATCATTTTCTTCCATAAAAATTATTGGCTCTAATCAAGTGAACCGGACTGTATGTTGCCTGTTTTCAATGAGTACCAACCCATTGTTCTTTTCAGGTGCATTTTTGGTCACATCTGCCTTGAAATACGGCAAACTGTACTTTATGTTCCCTTTTCACCAGATTGCCTAATGACACTTTTAACTAAGGAAGTGCTTAGAAGCGGGATCCCAAACCTTACATCAGCGTAATTTACTACTACTTGATTTTTCGTATAGTGCAGTAAGATGGGATCAGTCTTATTACGCTCTGATATAAGGTCTGTGGAGCTTATTGTATGAAAGACTAAAACGATATGCCAACTCACTGTCTAGACCTTATCAGTGTGGTTTTGGACCTGGAAAGTCCACCATCGATCAGATCGTCACACCCCGCTAAATCCTGAAAAAACCACATTAAAAAGATAACGATATAACCCTCATCTCTTTGTCAATTATAGGACTACTTTTGATAGCCCGATAAGAGGTCGCTTATACGCCACAATGTCTGAACAACACGTCCAGCTCTGTCAAGGTAGGGGAAGACCCCTCCAAACCTTTTAATACCGAGCTAGGTTTCAGACAAGGCGACCCACTTTCGTGCGCCCTCTTAAACTTCCTCTTGGAAGGGGAACTGCGGACAGCCGGTGCTCCTTGAAATGGCACTATTTTCACCAAAAATGCCCAGCTCTTTGCTTAGCTGATGACATTAACAACATAGGGCACAAGCAAGATGTTATCGCAGCATTTTCCACTATCGAAAGATAGTCAACTAGAGTGGGTTTGGTGATTAACGAAGGCAAGACGAAGTATATGCTGTCCACTAGAAAATATACACGGCGTTTTGGATGCAGCATTTCAGCGGAAAACTATAATTTTGTCATTGTCAAGGAGTTTTTATATTTTGGCACCGCCGTAACAACTAAAAACGATGCCAGCTTGGAGATTAACCGACGAATCACGTTTGCTAATAGCTCTCACTATAGTCTCTGTATGCAAATGTCTCTCGCCCGACAAAACTAACACTCTATAAGACACTCATCCTACCCGTGCTTCTCTATGCCGCTGAAGCATAGGTTGTGTCGCAGACTGATGCAGCCGCTCTTGGGAGAGAAAATCGGAACCTCTTCGGAAAATCTTCGAACCTCTTCGTGTTGGCGATAACTACTACTGCCGAAGGAATCACGAGCTGCATGAACGCTACAATGATGTTGGCATATGTAGTTAAGCGCAGCAATATTCAACGCTTGCGAAGTTGTGCAGATGACAAGTTAGAGCACAACGACGTAGGGGAAGACCCTACCTCCGATGGTAGGAGAAGACGCGCGTAAAGCAGAGACGCCTGGTGAGATTTTTTGCAGTCGGCCTTAATCCGGTAATGGGTTGTGATCCTTGATTAAGCCATATATAATATGTATGAAAGTAATCAGTATGGGAAGAGAATTGTGCGGTACACCAAAAATTTTATTACTCTTCTTATTCTTGATTACCACCTTAACTAATTATGGTGAGTATCAGCAAATCGTAAAAATCGCTTCTTCTTTAAGTTACACCAAAATAAATAAGTATATAAATACACACACAAAAAATACCCTGCAGACATATTTCGAAAAAACAGAAACGCTCCGTGCACACGTTAATCAGAGCTTTGTCGCCCACCAACTCCACTAACTACGCATTAAAAAAATTTTATTATAAATACATACATATATCTACTTATACACAAACATTTTGCTTTAAGTTTATTTTGTTTTTTTCCTGCATTTAAGGTTTTTTATCATTGTTGTCGCTGTTGATTACATTTGATGTTGTTGTTGTTTTTTTTATTTTTCCTACATTATATTGACTTTTTCTTTTCTCTTATTATAATTATTATTATTATTGTGTTTATTGATATGTGTTACGTTGTTGTTATTATTACATTACGGATGCCACATGCGTGCTTGTTATTGAATATGGTCATTTTGTATGGCCGGCGAATCGAGTTGGAAACTTTTCAATTGAATTCGAATCAACATAAAAAATTGAGGCCCTAAAAATTGACAAGCAAATACACGCAGTGCTCACGTTTTGAAGATAATTTGAACAAAAAAATCATTGAACAAAGCCGCAATATATTGCATGATAAATATTTATAACACATTGGCTTTGGATCATCGTTCGAGTATACCCTGGGGAGTACTCGTGCGTGTATTCGAGTAATGAATTCTGCCTATATTTCTGAGTGTAGTAGGTTGTTCACAGTATTTTGTACAATGGGAAAAATTAAGAATCGAGCAGTGAATGAATTTTTATTTGTGGAAGGCTTAATAGCAAAGGAAATTTATGAGCGAACGTTGAAAGTGTATAAGGATCTTTCATAAGTGCAGTATAAGCAATATTTTGACTGAAATATTAGATTTCAGAAAGCTGTGCGCACAATGGATGCCGCCTGCGCTAACATTAGAACAAAAACACATTCAAATACGACTTTCTCAGCAACATTTGGAACGTTTTCGAAAGGATAAAGCGGATTTTGTGCGTTGATTTATCCCTATGGATGAGACTTGGGCTTAACACCATGATCCTAATTCCAAATAAGAGGCTAAAGAGTGGTGTAAAGCTGGTTCTTCAGCTCTGAAACAAGTTTGTGTTCAGAAATCGTCCAAGAGGGTGTTAGCGTCTGTTTTTTGGTATGCGAAAGGATGTTTATTATTGAATTACCTGCAAACTTGTAAAAAAACAAATTCTGAATATTAGTATAACCTTCTAGATCAACTAAGGAAAAAAATTCGCGAAAAATACCCAGTTTGCAAAAGAAAAAGATCTTTTTCATGAGGAGAATGCACCATATCACAAGAGCATTTTGACCAATGCTAAAATCCATGAATTTAAGTTCGAATTGTTTGGCACATCCACCGCATTCAAATTTGGCCCCTAGCGACTTCCAACTGTTTCTAGACCTAAAAAATTGCATGCATGGAAAGCGTTTGTCATCAAATGATGAGGTCATAACAGCTGTGGAAGCGTATTTTGCAGCCCTTCCAGGTTCCCACCTCAGGGATGGGTTCCGGAATTGGAATCTTGTTGTAACAAGGGTATTGATGTTCAGGGAGACTATACTGAATAATAAAATGTACTTCAAACCATAAAATTATGTGTTTCTGACTTAACTTATTGAACAAAAACTTATTGAACAACCTAGCAGGCATGCTATTCTATTTACTACCTTTTATATCGCATTCTCTATGCAGGCGAGTAAGCACGAAAGTCCGTTATACTTCCTAAGCTTGCGATCTGAATGTGCTCTCAGCAGAATCATGCCGGAAACATCCCAAAAGAGTAAGCAGAGAAACGGTTATGAACATACTTATCGAGTAGTGATAGACTAACTAAATCTACTTTCTTAAACTCATTATTTTCATTATTTATAGCTCCAATAATTTTCTCCGGGGGTTTCTACGAGCATCAAGAACGCTTTTGCCTTATATAAACTATTTCAAAGTTTTTTTCATAATCTTCACACGTCATTCTGCCTTTCTTCAAAGCATCTGCAGAAGAGTTTAAAATAATAAAACATAAATGTTCAGTGATTTGTATTGCCTTGAACCTTTCAGAGTTCAATTTGAACAAAGAATCTTCTCAACAAATTTCGTTCGGTAATTTTGAAGTCCGTCGTTTCTCGAATTTGTCTTTTAAATTATCACTATTATAGTTATATTCATTCTTAGAAACTTCCGAGTAAATATACTTTTATATATATTTTTTAAGAATGCTTACAATTTCTTCTCCTTCTTCTTTGTTTTTATTTAGGAATTTTTTCCTGGTACAAAAATTTTCGCAAATTTGCTTCAAAGAGAATAAAAATGGCAGAATTAAGCTATGAATAATACAATTTGTGTTCAACACCTGCAAAACATGTAAAAAGCATGTCACGTTTCCGCTGAGCTGGAAGTCCAACATTCGACCATCTTTTAGGCCGACGGCCTTGCGGTATTACAGCTGCCGGTCTCTCTAGCATCGCGATTTTCGCCAGTTATGTGTCATGCATTCATCTAACGAGCTTTTCCATGCAGTTCGCCTTTTTCTACTCCACTTCGCATACCTCCTGCATTTCGTTATTGTGCATAAGGATAAGGTCCCAACTGCTGGGCTGATGAGATGGCTAGAGAGGGGACCCTGGAGATGTTTTCGTCGCAAAACAAGAGGGTTGGGGTTCCCTTGAGAACCTGTGGTCTTCTCCTGGAAAAATGGGCCTCGCGATGAGTAAGCGCTGGGCTTGTGCGCACATGTGCAAAATCATGAGATCCTTCTGGCTATGGGTAGATCGAGGGAACTTCTTAGGCTAATTTTGTATGTATTCATACCGCACATTGTGCGTTAGGTGTCCACGCCTTTCTGCAGAAGCTGTTTGGCTGATTAGATGGAATCATCTCAGCACCTTCTTCTATGCTGCCCTGCTCTCGTAGTGCAAAGATTTAGACATCTGGGCTCTCACTTTTTTACTACATACATCTGCGATTGTTGCGGTTTTAAATATCGCACACCTGGTGAATTTCATCAGTGGCTTGAAGCGGTTAATACATACGTAATTAGTCCCTATTGGTCGTCATCCTCTAATCCGATGCCCTTCTTTCGTTTTCCACTTGTTTGGTTCTTTTCTTTTCTTCAAGAAATCAACTCAATGAGATATTATTTCATTCTTTGAAAATCTCTCTTTTTCTTGTAGAATAAGTAATGACGAACCACACAATCAACTAGTCCCGTTTATTGCTCCGAAATCATGCCTTCAGTAGTACTTCTTTTTTCATCGCTTTTAGAGGTCTCATTTTTCGTTCTACTGGGTTCTAGTACAATACTCCAAAAGTGCATATACTTACAGTTATATGTTCACATACCTATACCTGTTCATACTCTCCTTTTGTTTTGAATTTATACAACAAGATTTTGCTCTTCACTGCCCCGAGGGCACATTTTTATTATAGCTGTTCACTTTATTTTAAGGCAGCCAATACCAATACACAGCCGAAAACTTAAAGTATCCAACAAGTTAGGCGACTATACTCATCAACACTTCTTTGTCAAATTGTCCACTTTTTTCTTCGCTTATTCACTTGTACGCCTGAGCACCAGCATCGTAGTCTCAAGAAAAAAGGCAAACCAAAGAAACTGCATTTATACACACCTTACAAAAGGTGTTAAAAAGCAATAAGGTAAAAAACAAGCAAAAGAAAAAAACAATTTGTGGTTTCTGCATTAAAAGTTGTCTAAAGTGCAAGGCAATCTGTGCCATAAAGTTTCTTTATATATGCTTATAATTACAAAGAATACTTTTTTACATGAATATTTATGGTTATATGTATTTCATTAATTTTCAGTTCTTCTAGTATCCAGGTCACCTCGGCAAAGCCTGCTAACTTTAGTGCAACATCATCTCCAGCTTCAATTGCTGCTGTCAAGGCTCTCTTGCTTGTTTGTAGGAAGCACATGAAGTAATTTACATGTACAGGGTACTACACGGCCAGTTGTCTTGGTCGAGATTGCTTCAGTGCTTCATTACTTGACTTCCATAATTCGCAAGAATACTTATCTTTCAGGCAACAATAAACAAGTAGGGGAAGACGAGATCGACCTACCTTCCCCAATAGTTAAACTTATTCAAATTTCAATCTGGTTGAATCTTGGTCGATGTAATTCTTTCACTTTAAATCGTTCACTTTAACTCTCATCATGGGCAATTTATCTAAGAGAATTTTAGGAACGGCTTTATCCGCCCACTAGCTGCTTCAAGCTTTGTTTTTGTTTTCATTGGGGGGGACTTTTACGTGGCGGATCATAAACTCAGCGCACAACCAGATATCCTAGGTTGCTTCGTCTTCTCACATTAGCTCGCTCTCAAACGGATGTTCAAAAGCTACCCAGAGGATACGTGGGCACAGCCCGGAAGTTGTGAGCTGCTTGGACCATATGCAGAGTAATCGTCTTGGCCACTCTCAAGTGAATGGCTATCAGGAACTTTAACCAGTTGTGGGGACTTCTACAGATGGAACCATCCTCCGATTCGATGCGCTACCAGCTTGTAATAGCGGAGAAAGAGGAAGACCTCCTCTGGGTTGAGAAGATCAGGTGGAGCAGGACTTGGATGTACTTGGTGTGTCCAACTAGCGCCGGCTAGCACGAGAAAGAAACGACTAGCGCATTGTGTTAAACTCGGCCAAAATCGCATAATTGGTTATCGCGCCAATCAAGAAGAAGAAGAAGCTGCTTCGAGGGTCTGAGAAGTTAGAAGTTGCTCAATCACTATTTCTTCTAGACTACCACAAACGAGAGACGTTCGGTTCCTACTTGTTTAGCCTGTAAGGTGGAATTTGATAGTTGCCTAATATATTTAAAAATCTCCATGTTTTTAACTTAGCAACTTGTCACAGAAAACAGTGGAATCAGCATCTTGCAGAAAAGTTAAGCTTCAGCAATTTCATCTAATATAGGGCAGGTTCTATAAAATACAGCAACCTAATTTCATGAAAAGCGGTTGCCGGGTTGGTGTGTAACTACCATTCGGAAGTGCACGGGTTCGAAACACGAAATGATAGACAACGGATTTTCTAAATAACAATCGCTTCTCGGCAGGCAGTGGCAAGTCTCCAAGTGAATTTCTAGCATGGCAAACTCCCTCATAAAAAAATAATCGCCATTTGAAGCCGACTTAAAATTAATTAAAATGAATTCGTGGGACTACATCAAGACACACAGCACAAATAAGACGAGGAACTCAGCCAAAGAAGCAAAGACCCTTATTGATTCATAAAAAACATACTTAGATATCTCCAAAAATATATATACCAACTTTTCGCAAAAATATCAAATGGATATTTATTATGCGGGACCCTGTACTTATGTAACTTTACATTTTTGTGTTTAAGTTGCACAGGTGAGACTCGGCTTGCCCACTATGTAGCGTGCCAACTTATGGAAATAAATAATTGTGTGAGTATGGCTCGTATATTTATGTATATGTATTGGTGCTTAACAAACAAGTGGAATATTTTGTAGTGTACGATTATTACTGTAAACTGTGCCCGAAAACGGGTCACAGCATCACGTTTGAGTGTGAATGCGTGCGACCTAAGAGAAATTAAAAGGCATCATATATTCATACATACCGACATACATATACACCATAAGCGAGTGCGGATGTTTAAATACTTGCGAATGTATTTTCATACATAAATTAAAGGAATTTCAAAAATATTGAATTGCAAAGAAGGAAACGAGTATGTAAGGATGTATGTATTGTACCGTTATGATTGCTGAACTGAGTTAAAATGATTGAGTTAACTGACTAAAAAACAAAATCTTCTCGTTATCAGGGGAATTATATTGCAAAACTCGCTTCAACGGGTAAAATTATGCAATTATGGCTAAGGTGGAATGGAATGTATTGGAATTATGAATGACCCGACATTTTTCCAAGCACTCAGGTGGCGTTACCCATTACACTTAAGATCAAGTGTTAAAATTTAAAAGGACACGGGGGGACTGGTGGATGGGAATTCATTACTTCTCAACAAGCTTGCCAGATCCCCGTCGAACTTCAAATCAAATGGGAAAAGAACTGAAAATATCTGAATGTAGCATCCACCGCATACTGAAAATGATCCCAAAGTCAAGCCTTACAAGATTCAAAAGACGCATGATCTCACACCAAAGCAGCAACAAGTCAGACTTGAGAGAGCGAAGGAGTTGCTTTGCTTGGCCAAGACCGGTCAATGTCCGAACATTATGATTTCTGTCGAGAATAATTTTCAAATTGAGCAATTTGTAAACTCCCAAAACGATAGGGTTTATTCATTCAATTCACCAGACGTGAATCCGATGGATTATTCTCTTTGGGCCATTTTAGAGAACAAAGTCCGAAATAAAAGATTCACCAGTCTCGAGGCGCTGAAAAAAAACCATTGTCCGCGAGTGGGCCAAAATACCTGCAATTCACATTCGGGTAGCTTGCGATTCGTTTCTGGACCGTCTCAAGGACATAGTCAAGGCAAAAGGTGGTCATATCGAGCAAAAGGAAATTGATTCTTTTTTTATATTATTTTCACACAATTTTTACTTTGAATTGAATACAAGTAATTTTTCAAACTAAATGTATGGCCTTTTTAATTGGTTATACTTCTAGTGCGGCACGCTGTACTAAGAACCCTGATGTACCCGACTATTCCCAAGGAACCGCGATTTGCCAATTAATCAGCTAAATCGTTGCCTTGAGCACCAAAGTATCCCGGCATCCATATAAGTTTAAGCTCATTCCGCTTTGCCACAGAGTTTAGCCTCAAATCCGGAACAACTTGGCTATCACTACAGATCCTGATTTTAATTCCTCGCTACCTTTCAGCATTTACAGAGTCTGCTACTTTAAATTTTTTAAATACTTCCAATCGAAGGGCCGTCGCCATCATACCTAGGCAGTAAAACATATGAATTTACTGTCCAAATACTATCCTGCTTCAATTCGTCAGTACTAGTACTTATATAGTTACACCAGCAGCCATTAAAAAGGTCGGATTAGCGATTCGATTAAACACGCGCACTACTACAAGATTTATTTTAAACTACAAAGATTCAACTTTTATATAAAATACTATAGAGAGGGTATTCTTCATTTAATTGAATATGTGCAATGGCATCAAGCCGGCAATTTTGCTGATTTATGCCTTCAAATAAGATGACTCCTCCGAGCCGGCCACTGTAGCCGAATGCATTGGCGCGTGTATGAACATCAAATAGGCCATGACAAACCTCCGACCGTATTTCTGGCCATAAAAAATCGTTAATCATCTCTCGATAGCGCAATCCATTCACCGTAACTGTTTTTTCAGCTTCATAAACCATAAACCGGACCATAAACCGCACCGAACTGTCACACATTGAGGATAGAGAGGCTTTTCAACAATAACTCTTTGATTTTCTGAGCCCCAGATTCGACAATTTTTGCTTGTTGACGAAGCCACCGAGGTAGAAATTAGCTTCATCACTCAAGATGACTTTTCGATGGAATTCCGGATCATTTTCATGCATTTCAACGAGCCAATCAGCAAAGACACGACGTTGTTGATGATGGGCCGGCTTGAGTTCTTGCGTTAACTGAACTTTATAAGCTTTAAGATTTAAATCTTTATGCAAAATACGGTGTAATAACATTTGTGGAATGCTTAATTCCAAAGAACGACGAGGAATGGACAAACCTGGGGTTTCTTCAACACTTTCGGCTACAACAGCAATATTTTCGGCTGTTCTTGAGCGACGTGCACGCGTGTTATTCTTCACATCACTAACTTGTCCCAACAGCTCGAATTTTTTCACTAATTTCTGTACTGCGGTCCGACAAGGTGCTTCACAATGACCCAAAAATGTTCGAGTTTTACAAACCGTCTCTGCCAAATTTTAACCATTTTTATAGTGAATTTTAATAATTTAAATGCGTTGTTGAAGCGAGATTCCGTTCATTTTTATTAATGGCGTAGTTTCTACTTGTCAAATATCATAAAATGACAGCTTCAAAGGTGACAGCTACCAAAATAGCGGGCTATTCAAAATCACACCTGTTATTGAAAAACCCTTTACTACAGTTTTACTAAGGCATCGCCTTATAAAGACTTTATTTTTTTTTTTTTGCTTTAAATATTGCAGCATAAAATTTTTGGTTAACAGATTTCAAACTTTGGTTTTGTGTACGCGTATATATGTATTTAGGCACAGAGACACACACACAATATTGTCCGAAAAGCAATTCCTTGCAAATGTTTACCTAATTGTTGTTATTTACTAAAGTTGTTTATTGTTTTCATTTATAAATGACTTCCTCGTAATTTATTATTCTTTGAAATTTACTGCACTTCTGAATTAGTTATTCGAAATTTATTCCGAATCCATTTATTATCTTGTCGATCTCAAAACGCTTGTATATTTACATACATAAATAAAAAACCAACTTACTTATGTGAATGTCTACCTACCAGTATAGTTGAATGACCTTACAATACGTGTACAAACACTTGTCTATGGTTGTCAACATCTCCAAACATCCAAATAAACGATCCTCATCGGGCTAAATTCGTATCAACATCTACGAGCTTCTATGCCGGCGCCACTATGCACGAGTATAAATAATAACGCCAGTGTGATGATGTTGTTGGTATAAAGTATGCGCTGAGCTATGGAGTGTTTGATATCGGTGTCAAGCAACTCTCGCATGTGCAACCCTGAGATTATATCAACATAAACAAATCGATCAGTCAACCTAAAGCCAGAGCAACAGAAACTAGCGAATCAAATTTTAGCCAACAAAAAAATTATACTTTTTCTGCTAGAAGAATTCAACGGTTACTGAACTATTGGCTGAGTGCATTCATAATAAGATTTTTTTTCTGTTGCTCTACGGTTGACTTTTATATGTTTGTTTATACTAAACATTTATTATTAGTCGCAATATTAAATTAGTTAATTAGTTAAATTAGTTTCTGCCACACGCAGCGTCTTTTAATGATGCCTAAATTTATAAAAAGGCAGTAAAACATTTAGTTATCTTTTTAATGATCGATTTTAAGATTTTCTAGTTTTATTTAATTTAATCATAATTTAATTTAGTTTGAATTTATTATTTAATTAATTTGGAAGCATTTATACAATAGAAATTCATGTAATGTGTAAGTTTGCCTTAGACGTTATGCACGAGATCAACCTAAATACTCGATACTCGAAAGATACGAATTTACTCCTGACTCTGTAAAGAATATTATTTTGCCTCTACTGGTATTGAAATTAATGGAATTATCGAGAGAATGACTACTAAGGCAGCAGATTTCTTAAAACATTTCAGAACTATCGCTTTATGTTTGTATGTAATAGTGCCGGGTTCACTATAGAGGCAAAAGAGGATGTTGCCTTAGAGTACGACAAAACAGAGTAAAATGTAAAGATTAAAAACAAAAATCTAATTTTTGGTGCTCTTAAAGTGTTATTTCTAAAAACCAATTCCTCATTCCATACATCCCGGTTCATCACATGGGTTGTTCATGCATTCATACTACGCAAGCCATTTTCCACATCATCTGCCCACCTTCTGATTGCGAAAATTAAAGGTCTTATTTGCAATTCTGTTGACTTCATTTGAAGTACCTCTATAAAGTGCATCGAAACCGTTGCGCCTTTATAAGTTATTTGATCTCATTGAGAGATAAATTGTGCAACTCCCCTTAAACAACAGTCAGAAGGATGTCGATGGCCGGTAGGAGGTCACTGAGACCAGTTCAGCCCCCTTCCTGGCAAGCTCATCAGCCATTTCATTTCCCTCTATGTTCATATGTCCTGGAATTCCAATCAGAGAAATTTTTGCCTGCACACCCAAGAGATTTGATCTCCTTCTTACAGGAGTTGACTAGTTTTAATTTACATCATGGCGTTGTGAAAGCCCTGATCACGGTTTGACTCTCGAAAAAGATATAAATATCTTCCTCGCTCCCAAGGTTCCTGCGCATTTTGCATGCCTATAGGATGGCAAAGACGTCAACGGAAATAGATAAGTTGTCTAATTTAGAGAAAACCTCTGCTCCGACTCCCGATTTCAGCTTGGAGCCGTTAGTGAAGACAGAGGTAACAGCATCAATTAAACTCGGTTTTAAAATGCTTAAGCACTGACCAGAATATTTTTCGAAAATTTTTGTTAAATATTACTTATTTTTCCATCCGATGACGCATCCCTTGGAGTGTTTGAGAGAAAGATTCTGCGGGAGATTTTTGGGCATTTTCTCGTTAGCACCGGCGATTATCGATCATACGAATAGACATAGCGCAGCGAATAAATATCCAGCGGCTACGTTGGCTGGGTAATGTCGACCGAATTGATGAAAGCGCCCCAGCTCTGTAGCAGAGGAAGAGGAAGGCTTTCTATGCGTTGGCAAATTCAGGTGGAGAAGGACTTGGCTTCACTTGGTGTGTCCAACCGGTGCCGGTTAGCACGAGAATGGAACGATTGGCGTATTTTGTTAAACTCGGCAGAAATCGCGTTAGCGGTTATCGTGCCAATCAAGAAGAAGAGGAATATTACTTATTTTTACCATGAGTGATCAATCCCTTTCGAATGGCTTGACATCGTTCCGTTCCAGCGTTTTGTACTGAAAATCCGCGTGTGATGGCAGTCCACGCGAGGGTCCCACTTGGACAAAGAATCAAAATTCGTCTACTGTATTACCATACAGAAAAAAATAAGGAGCTTTGGACTGGAGGATGACAACCAACGGCGGCTAATTACATTTGGATTATATCCGCAGGTGTAGCAGAACTCAGATGTCCAAATCATAGCCCGACGAGAGCAGGACAACAGAAGAAAGTGATAAGATGATTCTATCTCATCCTCCAGACTGCTTCTGCAGAAAGCACTTGAAGCAATTCCAAGCCTCGCCGTATAGATACCTAACGGTCAATGCCTGGTAAGGACACCCACCAAATGCGATAGCTGCGGCTTTGTTAGCTGAGCACCCTTGATATAACCGTGGCCAGAAAGATCTCGCATCTTTGGACGTTTGCGCACTAAGCCAGCGCTCGCTGAGTTGACGCGAGGTTCATCTTTCTATGAATAGGTATCGAAGATTCGGACGCTGTCGAGAGAGATATTTGGCGTTCCCTGACCAATTCCGAATGCACAAACAACAATCCCGGTGCTCTAATTGCCTCCTGGCTCCGACCTACCGATATTTACCTTCCTTAAATGCAGAACCTCCCAGTAAACGCAGAAGTAAGTAGCCAATCCACTGATTTTATATGCAGCTACCTCCGCTTGAAAAACAATGCATTGGTTTGAAAGTTTAAGTTTAAGCTCGATGGGAAGCTCCTTACAAAATACTCCCTCACCAACCCTTCCGTCCAGCTTTGAGCCATCCGTAAACATGTTACCCATGCCTTGTCTCCAAATATTGCACACCGTTAACTCCTCCCTTAAGGTAATTAGAATGGAGAAAGTACCGCTCGGACTCAGCGAGTACGATCAAGCACTATGGGAATGATCTCTAAGTTTCTAGGAATACTAAAGTGTACATGGCTTAAGTCCAGCTTGTGACCCGAACACGTCAATTTTCCCTGCGATATCCACGGGTACCACATTCATCATAGCGTTAAGCGCTAGAATAGGAGTCATCTAAAGTGCCCCATTGATTCCAATAAGGGCAGACCTTTGGACCTTCTTCAGTTTCCTAACAGATGTCGTCCTTCCCAGCGAGTTCTACCAGACAAGTACTCCATACAATAAAATTGGCTTTTGCAAAAATATTACTTTAGACGAGAAGCCTCATCTTTTGCCGAGAGTGGCCCTAAATCCGTCCAAGGCGACTATTGTCTTTACAAATCGATGCCGCCGCACATACAGTTCGAGGCAATGGATATTGTGAAGAAAGCGTTTCCTGGCAAAACCAGGTTTTCCAAGCCACTATATAAGTGAGCAAACCAAGGATAACCAAATTATAATTAACTAACTTTTTGGCCTTTTCGACGCCATACTTATATAACATAGTTAGCTAAAAGCAAGTAAAATGCACTTACAGTGAACATAAAGTTAATTGAATTCCCTACAGGGAAATTGTATCCATGCTCGCTTATTTCACATGCTACAAGGAAAAAGCTTTTATCTATGTAGTTCATAGAACCTAGAACGCTAGAACATAAACAAAGAACATTCTAAAAATGTATGCATACTAATTAATATCAATTCCCCACATTTGACTATTCCAACACAAATTCATATTAAAACTAGTCTGCTTATACTACGTAAGTAATTTTAATACGAATAGAAAATATGCACATGTATGAATATTTATACACATACATATACATACATTCCGCACGCGGTGGAAGCAAAAGCAAAAGTTGATACAATTCCAATTCGTTTGCAGACAAGGTGAACTACTTTGAGTTCGAAACTGGTTTCTGCGTCACTACGACGACCGCAGTCACTACCTCAGTCACTAACTGTACGAGTTTAAAGTGGTTATCTACTGAGTATTCGAGTATTCTGCGACATATTTTCGCTTCACTGCCACTGTCAACAAGTCTTTGACGAGTCTCTTAATCATCACTTGCTTTCTTGCCTCTTTATTTCTTGAAATGTCAATTCTCTTGAATAAACCTGTTTACTTATCAAATGTCATTAGATAAATTTGTTCTGAAATATGGTTTGTTTGTACATCTTTTCTAAAGAACTATAACTAACTAATACCCGGCGTGCATTGCTTAACTTTACGAGATGTTTATATTTTTAGTTACTTCATATTTTTGTTGATTTATTTCTTCAATGTTGGTAGATAAGCAATATATAAAATATAATTTTATACTACCACTTGGCGTGCGAGTGAAAAATTTGCGTTTACGACAGCCAATAGATATTTAGTCGGTCCTGGCCCGAAATACACTGAGTTAGTGAAGCAACACTTCATTTTAGTAGTCGTTAAAAATGTTGTTGCTGTGTCTAGACCTGTTTGCTCATCAGTTGGTGCAAAGCACGTGCTGTTCTTATAGGAACGGTCCAGAAGGGATGGTAGGCATAGAGATAGTTAGTGTAGTGCGGGATAGTTAGCAGACATATTGATCAGTTATGAATAACCAATAATTTAGCCTGCTAAAATATTCCACGATAGCCAAAATTATTCTATTTTTGTATTTCTATTTATAGCACAAATGCGAGATGAATTAAATATATGTATTGGGTTGGGCAATAAGTTCATAGCGTTTAGGTATTTTCTTTTATTTTACAACGATTTGTTTGCTGTTTGGCAAACAGTAAGCATTCATTCGATAGAAGTCTTTCTGCTCTAGAAAACTATGTTTATTATGTTTTTGAGTTATTTAATTTTTTATTAGTTTTGAGGCTTAGAAATGGAATACTCAGGAGGCAAAAATCAGCATTTTCGACACCTGCTCTTTTTTGCTTTTCATCGAGGTCAAAAAGCTACCGAAGCGGCCCGGGACATTTGCGACGTGTATAAAGAAGGTGTCATAGGTAAGTCTACAGTACGGAAATCGTTTGCAAAGTCCGAAAGTAGCGACTTTGTCGTCGATGACACGCCCCTCAGCGGAAGGCCTTCTGAATTCAATGAAGACCATCTCAAATCACTTTTGAAGGAAAATGGTCGCCAAACCAGTCGTGAATTGGCGGAAATGAATGCGGAATGAACTGCGATCATAAAACGACTCTCAATCACCTTCATTCAATGGGATTTACCGAAAAAGTGGGAGCATGGATGCCTCACACGCTCAACAAAAAAAAAAGAAAATTGCCTTCAAATTGCTTATCAGCATCTTGCCCGCCATCGACCAACACGCTGTCATAAACAGTGCTTTTTGTACCGAATCGTACGGGAGATGAGAAATGGTGCCTATAGATCAATATGAAGCAAAGAAAGGAGTGGGTGGATTCAGGAGATTCGCCAAAGCCGAGAGTCATCTTCATCCAAAGAAGATCAGGATATGAGTTTGGAGGACGTGGTGCCCTAGGAAATGCTCGAAAATAATGCCTCCATCAACAAGGAGTTCTGTATTTCCCAGCTACACCGCGTGAACGAGGCTATTCGGCTGAAAAGACCTGATCGACATTGTCAAACTAGTCAACGTTGAACTACAAGAGATCTAATGGGAGGTCCTTCAGCATCCATTACCATCTTTTCCGCTTCCTGTCAAACCATATGAAGGGTGTTACTTTCGATAACAAAAAGATCCTTAAAAACTGGCTCAACAACTTTTTTGACACCGGACCAGGCGGTTTTTGGCGGAACGGCATCACCAAATTAATCGAGAGGTGGGAGAGGTTGTAAATAGCAACGGCGAATAAATATTATAATTTATTAACTTATTGACGTAATTATTGTTTTTCGTTTAAATAAAAGTCTTCGGTAAAAATGCTACGAACTTATTCCCCAATCCAATATATTTATTTTACCGAAATTGAATGATCTATAAAACTGCATAACCGAAATATTTCTATACTGTCTGAGTAAATAGTTTGAACTGCTGTTGAAAATTTAGCAAATGTTTACAAATTTTATGCAAAGTTCGAAACTTTTCTTTACATGATTCTTGTTATAGTATGAGATTGTATATTTTTATAAAAAAATACTTGAAATTAAAAAAAAAATAATAAATAGTCAAAACTTACCAATATGTGGTGCACACTAACCGTATATACTTACATATATATATTATATTTATTTACAATTGTCGTTTACGTCCCTTTGTTGGGTGTTTGGGCAAGCTCCTTCTTCTATTATATTTGTGGTATGTGCCTTGAGGTTTTCCACAAATGAAGGTGCCGACAATTTTTCTATCATTTTGTGTTTCCATTTCAAGCAAAACCGAGTGGTAGTCACTCACTTGCCCATTCGGCTACGGCGGCCGCCATTAAAATTTTAGTTCTTTCAAATTAAAAAGGTGTCCTCCTTGTTTGCCACTGATAACCAGAATTTCAGGGGCATACCCCTAAGTATTAAAACCTCAGTTGAAAAGTTCATAACATTTTCTTCATCGAGAAATACGTTTACACCACGCTACGAATTTGAATTTTAATTTTATCATTTATTCTATTTTCGTCGACGTATTTGGAGCTAAGATTCTAGCAACAACGAAATTATTCCATGTATACTTTTTTCTTGTCTTGTCAGTGCCATCTTTCTATGTATATTTTTTACATCATCTCCTCACGTGGTGTTCATACCGTTCCAATCGTATATTTGTTATTTATTTAAAAATTCATAATTAGTATCAGCAGAATATTTTCGCTTACGTCAAAATGGCCAAAATCACATTATACCACAGCATTAGTTGAAATTAATTAAAAATGCGAATTTATTTGGCCATAATCTCTTATTCATTGCTTGATATTATTAATTCAGCTAAATTTTTGATTAAGCGGCTAGCTTATTAAAATATCTACTGCTAAGTACATATAAAAGTATACTCTGGTAATTATAAACCGTAACTGAGGCGCATTACCCCACTTCCCTTCAATGCTAAGGTAGCACAAAATATCTTATTTGAATTGGATTTTTGAATAATTTTGCTTTTTACCACTCGGGGAATCACTGAATATTTTTATTGCTCTTTATTTTGTTACGTATACGATCTGTTGTCCGATACATGCGCCACTCAAACAATTCGATAAGCCTAGACCATAGTAGTAGTAGTCATATACCTGTATGGATGATGGTTTTATAGTTTCGATTAAGTTAATTACAAAAGAGTAGGGAAACGTGGTTTACCTTTTGTTATTTCGCATTCCTTTTTTAGTAAATGTAGCCAAATAATGATTATATTCAATGACCATAGGCCGGGTCGATTTGTGGGGAGGCAAAAAAATCGCCCATTGCTCTGTGAAAATCATATTCTAGGGATCAAAATATGAAACTTTGACGAAGGAACCATACCTCTAAAACGAATTCTGATGTCCCCCAATTTGGGTCGAACTTTTTAGTTTATTTTCTCATGTAAAGGCCAAAAATGGTGATATTTTGAAATGATTGTATGGGGAACCCCCCAGGGGAGTTCCAAGGGGTGTGCCACTGGCATGGGTGGATCGGCCGTCCAAAGTTAGTGGGGGTCGGTCATACATTTGGACTCTAAATGGGTCAAAGTGGGATTTTTCGTTCGACCCAAATTGGAGGACAACAGAATTCGTTTTAGAGGTATGGTTCTTTCGGCAAAGTTTCTTATTTTGATCCCTAGAATACGATTTTCACAGACCAATGAGCGATTTTTAAATCGACCCGCCCTAATATTCATAGGTTATGCAAAATTTAATTTTTTTTTTTTGTGATATATTACTGGTTTCCTATTTACTTTTTTATGTGCACTGAACTTGACTTTAAGGTCCATTAATAATGATCCAATTTATTGCACTAAAATTGAGCTAAGCTCACAAAACTGGTTTCTCGTGTGTATTTAGGGTCGCTGCTTACAAATCCGTTGTCAGTTTCTCAAAATTCTATGTGGCTGTTCTAAGATAGCAGACGCAAAATCAGTATTC
This sequence comes from Anastrepha fraterculus, assembly GCA_037575425.1. Classification (NCBI taxonomy): domain Eukaryota; kingdom Metazoa; phylum Arthropoda; class Insecta; order Diptera; family Tephritidae; genus Anastrepha; species Anastrepha fraterculus. The sequence continues at coordinate 75,145 of JAYXIM010017766.1, read as the reverse complement.
AGTTTGATGACCTTAATTCAAAACCCTATGTGTCTAACGTGATAATCCCAGAATAGTGTCCAAGGCACAAAAATATATCGCAAACTAGTCTCATAGGTAGGTAGATAGGTAAAATGGTTGAAGTGCAGGCTAGCACTCCTCAAGTAGCACTAAAGCGCCGTTTTGATACCATTATGAGGCCTCCAACAGGTAGATATCTACAGCCAGCCAGAGCTGTTAATATAATGGATTGATTGGATTTAGTTTGGCGCACTGCCATAGGCTATCGAAGAAAGGAACTTCCAGTGACCTTTGTCGTCTAGCTGCCAAATCCAGACATTTACAGAGAAAATACTCTACAGTTTCCTTCTCTGAAAGGCTCCCACAGCTTCTGCAATGGGGGTTAAATGGTAACCCTAGCTTTTCCGCATATGTTTCGATTGTCCAGTGACCGGTCAACAAAGCTCCGAGTTTGGAAATTGAATGGCGAGGACTCCAAACAACTTTCTGAGTCCTTCGTATATCGTATTGAGGCCAAAGGGTTTTCGAAATAGCACATGAGGAAATGGAACTCCATCTTTCTCATCTGTCTCATATAAAAACAAAACAAAAACCATGCCGACCCTTATTATTTGCGGTCATATTTTCATTGAATGCATTGCATTTTGCTTAGACGAGGTTGAGATTGATTAGTTAGTTGAATCTGAAGCAGTGGCTTTGGAAATACCACCTGGGTAAAAAAGTTCCCGGAATATATTCAAAAAAATTTAAAACACAAGTCTATTCCTCACCAGTGATATTATTGCCTTCAAAGTACTCCCTTGATAATATTACTTTAGAAAAATACATACATCATGTATGACCCAGATGAAAGACCACACTGAACCCGTACCTAACATGGCTACACGATGACTCGCAAAAATGATATACAGATGGATCCAACACACTCCAGTGCGTAGGAGCAGAAATAATGGGACCTAGAGCACACAAATCTTTAACACTGAGTACAGATACCAGAATTTTCTGTGCGAGAGTTTCTTCCCATAATGGAAACAGTGGAAATCGTATCGAAAAAAGGGCTCGAAAAAGTAAAAATTAAAATACTTTTAATATCTGTATATATATACCTATAGTTGGAGCGTACACCCTTTCTGGGTGTTTGGCCGAGCTCCTCCTCCTATTTGTGGTGTGCGTCTTGATGTTCTTCCACAAATGGAGGGACCTACAGTTTCAAGCCGACTTCGAATGGCAGATATTTTTTATGAGGAGCTTTTTCATGGCAGAAATACACTCGCAGGTTTGCCATTGCCTGTCGAGGGGCGACTGCTATTAGAAAAAACTTTTTCTTAGTTTTTTGATCTTTCACCGAGATTCGAACCGACGTTCTCACTCTGAATTCCGAATGCTAGTCACGCACCAACCCATCCGGCTACGGCGGGGGTTTTATTAAAAGGCCCTATAGAGTGCAATAATGCGCTCGAGAAACAAGTGACTCTTAATCAGGTTCCCTTTTTTTGGGTACCAGGACAAGAAGGACACGAAAGAAACGAAAGGGCAGACTTTTATGCTAAACTAATTTTTGGGCCAACCCTATTTTTTGGCTTTAACAAAAACGACCTAACACAAAAAAGGCCGTGTAGCTTAGCACACATAACAGAAGTGAAACTTTCAAGGCAGACAAAGAAAGAGCGAGAGACCCAAGAGAGAATGAGAAAGAGAGAGAGAGAGAAAGAATATAGGATATATCTACATAAATCCACAACATTTGCAGAGAATGCAAATAGATAAAATTTACAAAAAAAATCAAGAGCGAATAGACAAACATATGCAAACATATATCTAATATATGTATATATGCAAAAATCTCGTCTAAACCTTATGCGTTTGCATATACATATGTATGTATGCATATATGAATACATATGTTGAGACAATGTATGTACGTAGATGTTTCTATTCTAAGCAAAAGAATGCATATTTGTATATACACATGTATGTACCGCACACACTCACTTTATGCCTCTACATGTGTATGTTTCGAAAACTAAAATTCTAAGCCTAGTGACTTCAAGAACAAAATGCATTAATAGGCACAGCCGTAGCGGCCATCATTATAGTTGCCATAGTGCTGAACGGTCTGAAATAGTCGCGGCGGTGCCGAACAGTTTGGACTGTACAACAAAAACTCATCATCAAATATAAATAAGTTATAGATCTCTATCTCCTTTTTCTCTACGTTATATCTTTTTTCTCTCTCGCGGAACGAAAATGCCCAAAACGTTGCATGGCCTTGTAATTTTACTCTCCATTCTCGCTCGTCCATCGACACCTTAAGAAGTTTCACTTCAAAAACCAAAAAATAGTCCAAATAAAACCAGGGAATACGAGAACGGCACAAACGGTCTTAATCACTCCAAAAACTTGCTGAACTTTAATACCAAGAGAGCAAAATTTGCTCTAACTCTAAATAAAAGAACCTTAAATTACTCTGTGAAGCATTTACAGGACATTTTGTCTGGAATAAACATTTCCATACAATAGGATTATTTAACACTAGTTTTGCAGGGTCTGCTGTGAGGAAAAGGAGTCCATGGAGCACACGGAACACCAATTGTGAAACTTTTGGTCACAGGAGCCACAAAATCCCGGCCTGCTACCTACTAGAGGATGAAGACTCACAAATGCTGCCTCCTAAGGAGCTAGTTCGATTTCTCGCAATACTAAATAATTCAAATTAAGCACTTAGGGGCGCACAATAGATTAATCTAGTCGCAGTGCATACGGGTCTTAGCCTTATCCGCACAACCATAACCATTACTTAAAATTTTCTAATACTACCCCTTTGCACAGAGACTTTTATATAAAAAAATAAATATTTTTGTCTTAAATTTCTCCTTTCATGCTTTCATTCATTACTGAAAATCTCAATGGCTGCATTTTTGAAAATTATATTTCAAAAAATATCTTGTTTCGTGAGGTTAATCATGAATCAGATTTTAAAGACCAAAACAACGTGAAATAGCGCATTTATTCCCCAGGAAAATCACCTTGTCCCGTATTGCATTTCTTTCAATCCTCAGCTTATCGACATTAAGTGTTATTAGCGGTGAGCTCCTATGTTGGATTTCTCAGGTTTCGCTAAGTCATAGTTACACACTACGCCAAACTTTTATCACACAAATACAAGGTAATAGTTTCGATGCATATATTCTTTCTTCATTCTGGATGCTGATGCCTTTTTGCGGTGTCTCATGTTATGGCACACACAAACAAATTCCTTCCCACAAGTAATCTAGAAGCAATAGAAATCATGCATTTCAGAAATCAACATTTCAAGTTCAAGACCAATATTTCGGCACATCGTTCTCTTTAATAAATAGAATAATTAGTATTGTGATAGAATTTATACTTTTATCAGAATTTCGTTGAAGTTCAATCAACATTTCAATGTCGGCGCTCACGACATTAAAATGAAAGGGTGTGATTTTTATACTTCAATATTTTTTGTACATTTTTTTTGCTTGTTTGATTATGACCCCACCAATTAATATGAATTTCATATACTCACTTGAAGTGTGCGAAATTCAATCAACCTGAAATTTGTAAAAATTCACGTGTCAAATAATGACCTTCAACAATCAACAATCTTCTTATAACTCACCTCAAATGCCATAACAGAATATTTCATTTATCAAAAATTTAACAAAAAAAAAGTAACAAACATTCGCCAAATAATCGAAGTAACCTTGCAACCACAGTCTAGACGAATATTTTAATAATAATTTCAACAAAAAAAAAAAAAAAAAAAAACTTTCTAACGAAAATCGATTAGTACTCTGATAGAAATTATCGTAAATATTTGCGAATTGCGTTGTAAAGTAAGGTTGTGCTCTCATTTGGTAATCACAGGAAGTGCTAAATCTAACATGTTCACAAAAAATTATAGATATCAAAATACTTGTATTGACGCGAAGAAAATATCAACGTACAACACAACGATGTTCGAAGGAATTAAATCGCAATTAGTGAAACTAAGTGAAATCCTTAAAGCAGCTCACCAAATACATTTAAGACAGCGTCGGAGTTTGGCAAATTTATTAGCAACCTCATTATGTTTGTGTGATTTAAGGTAGCAGCATTACTTTCCAAACGGTTTATGTTTGTAAAATATTTCCCAATTATGTGCGAAATTTCGCATTGGAAAACTACTAAAGAAATCGGCGGAAATTTCGCACCTTTGAGCAAATATAATTAATTGCAAACAACGGCAATCGCGCAAATCAAGCATTGAAGCATTTAGTAGCTAATCAGGTAATGTATTGTGCAAGTACGTATGTACATATAAACATATGGTATTCATATGAACATACGTATGTATGTATGTGTATGCATGCTTTGCTAAAACCGCTATTATCCATTTGAATGTCATGTATGTTTGTTATTAGTATTTGTATTACATTCAAGATGCACTAATTAAATTAACATTTTCAAGTTAATTAAAAGAATTTTAATTTGAAAAGAATGTTTGGAGAAAATCAAAGTACTCAAATTATTTAGCTGTTGCGCCATATGAGTTACATCATGCGTTATACTCAGATTTTAGTTAAAAACCTTGAATATCGGTGCGCCGACTGTTTGTTTGATGGCAGGAGGTACTTCGTTTTGTCCTCGTTCACCACCAGACCCATTGGATTTGCTTCTTTATCCAGTTTGGAAAAGGCAGATCTAACAGCGTCATTGTTAAGGCTGGTGATGTCAATATCATTGGCATACGCGAACAATTGTACGCTCTTATAAAAACTTGTGTCTGAGCGATTAAGTTCTGCGGCTCGCACGATCTTTTCCAGCAGCATCAGGTAAAAGAAATCACTCGACAGCGAGTCACCCTGTCGGAAACCTCGTTTGGTATCAAACTGCTCGGAGAGGTCCTCCCAACGCTGACAATGCTTATTAAGCTAAAAAGTTGATTAAGTTTTATTTTAAATAATATTTGTGGCAGTATGAGCTGTATATTTGTAAAAAATGTTTACTTGAGTCAATTAAATTACAAAATTACAAAAATTAACGAGAAATAGTCAAAACTGTTCGAAATTTCGCAATTCTATTATTTTAAACTTAAACTTAATAGTTGCGGATTATTTGTTAAAAATTATTTGAGTTTGAAATTCTAAGCGAATTGCGCATTACTTTCGCAAATATGTAAACATGTAAATAAATGTAGCAAAATGTTTTCTGCTCGATAACAGGCATTGTAAATTTTTCCAAAGCTAAACAAATATTCTATTCTGCGCATTAGCTTTATTCATCTGAACTATCCACCACTAGGACTGCAATATGTAAACAGATGTGCTCATTAATCAACAATAATATCTCAACACAGCCGCCTAGGCATCAAAGCGTAGTTGCATTAACTGTTATGCCCATCTTTATTTAATGGTGTTGTTTTTCGTTAAACATTGTTTTTCGCATCTTAATAATCCTTTACACAATTAATTAGAAACTTGTGTTATCAATTAATAATAGCGGCGTTGTCAGAAATCCATTGGACGCCTACTTACTAATGCCTAATTGGCAGTAGGCACACCTACATACATACCTTCATAGCTGACGCCGTACATATTTATGAAAAAAATATAAAACATTATTAGTACAAACGAAATGCCATAGTGTTTACGGGTATTTAAATTTTTCCAACTGCTAAACTTTCACCTCATTACAACTAATGAATTTACTTAACCTATGGGGTGAACAGCATGGCGTATGAGCATTATTCTAAGAGGTTTCTATTGAATATGAAATCACTCATACGCAGTGTAGGCGTTGAATTTTTAATTGCTATCGCTAATTGGTAATGACAGGCAAACAAAAGCTACAACTTATTTAAGTCACATGATAGTTTTAATGTTTATTTCACAATAAATAAAACGTTACTTTGGAAGAAAAATGCTTCCAAACCATCAGCGGCAATTGCCTTTCCGTTTATTTATTATACAAGCATTATTACTTATTTTTGACTAGGAAAACCAACTGGCGGCTATTAATACAATATATGTGAGCTATTTGATGCTTTTTTACCTTTCTAAGTGGAATATCATATACCGATAGCGAATAATCCTTTTTTCTGACTAGAAAGGGCGTAACCGTACGCATCGGTAGTTCGGTGGAAAGCTCTAGAAAGAGATTACAATATCAAACTACTTGGCAGAATACAAAGGTCAAATTACTTGGCAGATTACAATACCTGTGCAATAACGGTCGGTGCAATCAGATCATGTCCTAGGGAGGCTCTTAAAGCACTGACTTATGTTATTCCAACTGAGTTGCAAATCAAGAAGAGGGCAGCCATGAGTACATTTATGTTAAATGAAATGGGTTGCTAGAGGGAAAAAAGTAGTCTATTATAGCGATAAACTCAGTACAATGCGGGGAAGGCTGACTACATTATCCCAACTCTGACATTGAATAGGAATTTCGCAGCACTCTTTCCGTCTCGGGAGGAATGAAGTAAGTGGCTTGCTCTAAACGACTTGGGTACTATACAGATGGGTCCTTGGGTCCTGGAGCATCGGAACATTAGAGAAAACGAAAAATCAGACGAAATGGCAAGAGCAGGAATTTCCATGGGTCACATTCTTGCAAAATCGGTATTCTCACCGCTGGGTGTAATCAGGAATGCAATCTGCTCAAAATTTAAATGCAAAAATGGAAGGATGGAGGGATCAGACAACAAAGTCAGCAGAACGTTTTGGCCCACCTACAACCACAAACCAACGTCAACATTGAAACGAAGAAGTTCTATCATACTCATGGCCGTAGGTGAGCAACCAGCCAAAATGGGTATTCCTTACAATTCATATTGTCATAGTTTTAATCAACCGTAGAAAAAGGAACGTATATTCAACTTCCTCTGTGAGTCCCCGCCCTATGGAAAGCGAGGGTTTTAACCCTTTGAAACCATTTTTTGAGATCCTTGAAGAGCTGGCAGTCTTATAAGCTTTCTCAATAGATATATAGTCGAGCAGAATAAATTGTTGGTAGCGAGGATGTGGCAACAAAATGGTGCGGAAGCGCTAATTGGATTCTTGGTGAATCAGCACTGAAACTAACCAACTAACCCAACGCCGTCCAGACAATATTTTTATTTCTTTGCATATCCGTATAGGTATACATATAATATATTATCATATAAATAACCTTGTGCAATACACATATTTTTACTTTTTGGCTCTAACTCCATTTGACATAGTCTTCAAATGTACTATAAATACAACGACAGCTGATCTTATAGCTTACACATAAGCAGAGCCATTTAGTTTTCAAAACTATTAAAACAAAATCGAATTTCACAAGTAGTCTAACACCAAGATTTCTTTGGGCTGGGTGAACGCAAAGCTTCATGGTACAATTGTGCTGACAATTTACTAATTTAAATATATTTACGGAATACTAATATGATGGCCGGCACTTGATAAAAATATTACTGTGAATAGATTGGCTCTTATTCAAAGAATAGTAAGCTTCTGTATGAATGGAGCTCTTAGAACTACTTCCACAGAAACACTAAACGGAATTGTCTACTTAACATACTGCCAAGTCAGCATTGAGGCTCAGAGAAATAGTCCTTCTAAAAAAATGCAAAAAAGATCATTGCACTATATTAGAAAAGTTTTCCACTATTCCAGCAACTACAGATTTCTACAAATAAATTCCTGCAGATCTCCATTTTAATGAACTCTTTATCACAATATTCCCTTCTAAAGAGGACTGGGACAGTGGTATGGTAGGTGATGAAAATAGAGCCTAAGTCTGTCGGATGACAGCCACTAAACCTAACCTTACCTAAACTTAAAGTTTATTCTCTGAAATTTAATGGGATCTGAAACTGAGTACCTCATTTTTTTTAAAAAACTCTGATTAAAAAACAATTAAGTTCTGATGAAAGATTGCCGAGATTTCATAAATCTTGCTAAAACTTTCATTTATACTTGCTTGCAGATAATAGTATAGATTAGAAAAAAATATTTATGTGAACATAAATTGATTTTATATTATTTCATTACGCGTATCTATATAATTGGAGCTTACACTCTTTATTGGGTGTTTGACCAAGCTCCTCCTCCAATTGTTGGGTGCGTCTTGTTATTATTCCCCAAATGGAAAGACCTACAGTTTCAAGCCGACTCCGAAGTGCAAATTTTTTTTACAATGAGCTTTTCGGTGACTCAAATACACTCGGAGGTTTGCCACTCTTACCGGGGAGCGACCGCTATTAGGAAAAACGTTCAGGGTTTTGAGCCCATGCATTTCCGATTGATAGTCACGCACCAAGCCCTTCGGCTATGGGGGCCACAATTACTAATTTATTACATTGCTATTTTACAACATTTTACTACAAAAATTTTAACTTTTTTTAAGAAATTTTTGAATTATGATATGGCCGTTTGGTAAGTCTCTGCTCTACGCTTATTTGCTGACTTTGACAAAAAAATTAAAGGGGTTTTAGCAATTTGTTCTGCAGTTCTTCATTTAGTTGTGTAACCGATGTGAGTCCTATCAAAGTTGCTGATCTTCGACGGAATGACAGAAGCCCTGATAAACACGTTTTTCCTATTTTGCATTGATTTCTTTGTAATGGTGGGAAAGAAGCATTTTGACAGATTTCGTGGAAACTCAAGTTTTTTTGCGTCCTTACATTGGAACGTATATTTAAAGTGCATGGGAACATTAGCCAAGTTTCATTAGTGGTTAAATCATGCACTCATTTTATGTTGGCCACATAACTGATTGGAATGCTATGCAAAACATTTTAAAAGAAGATAGATGAACAGAGAGTGTGCATATTTTACACAAGCTGAGAGTTCTGAATTCTTAAAAGTAAATAGAATTACAATTTTAAGTAAAAGAAATAAATAATAAATAACCGAATCAGTGAACTCTTTTTTTGTCACGATGTCAACCAAGTTATGAGTAATACATCAGTGTATTTTTTTATTTCCTTTACTTTCCGGCAACACAAAAAATTACAACATTTTTAACATTTCAACACATATTCATTTCTCGCTTTTAATAACATTATAAGAATCGTTAAAAATTCTTTAAGCATAAGGGTTTACTTAACAAATCACTTATATTAAACTGGAACAACAAATAACCCAAAATGTTGGTTTGGAAGTACATATAAAAAACAATGCCACGCCAACGACCTTTTGTGGCCTTTCAGTTGTTAACACATTTTTTTCATGCTTGTTTTATTAAGTATTTGCTTCTTTTTTATTCTGTTAAGTATTTATGCACCCCAGAGAATATTAAACATGTGAGTATATCTACTTTAGTTAATATTTTTAAAAATAATGCAAATATACATAAATTCGATGAGAAATGTTCAAGCATAAAATTATATAACCACTTACTCATTTTGATGTTTACTACTTGAAGTGCCGCCCAAGGAAACTAGGTTAAATTTTTAAAACACATTTCAACAAATATGTGTTCATAGATATACCATTTTATATAAAATAGCTCGCAAGCAAGCGCAGCTCTTAATATCCATTACAACTACAAGTATATGTGAGTATACAGGTGTGTTGGCTACACTGCTAGAATACCAGAATACTGGCATATTATTTCAACTGGCGCTTGGTTGACAAGCATACATACATATGTTTGTTATATATATACTTACATGTGCTTATTAAAATATTGTAAATATTTTTGTAAGTTGACATAACTGCATTCTCGGCTGGACAATGCTGAATTTCATTGTGTTTTTGAGTCATGAAATTAATTCTTTATAAAAATTTGCTCATGAATATTTATGAAAGTCAAGTTCACTTAAGAAAAGCCGATAAATAGCTGCTTAGATAAATAAATTGGTGACAAGAGAAAACAAATATTTAATTTGCATAGTCATTTTCCAGAAAATTAAATTAAGCAAAATGTAAATTTGTATATATATTTCACTTATGGACACATTCACGTTCACAGGTTTTTTCCCAAACATATATGTAGAATTTGAAGACCGCCGTGGCTGAGTAGCTTTTTCGTGATTAAATTAGTTTATGAAAAATAAATCTATTATTTTTACGTAAAATTTTTACGCAATTGTTTTAAAACTGTTCCACGGTAGATCTTTAACTCCTGGGCGATGCTATAACTACTAACATGACGATCAAGTAAATTCGAGTCAAAGTTAAAATCAGAGTTCAAACCCTTCAAAATCTAGAATACTCTCTTTGTTCGATGGCACTAGATTGGAACCGGCAAGGCTTGTACCGATGAAGATGCCCCAAATGGTGCTTGGCGCCGATCTATCCAGTCAGTGCTTCTAGCAACTGATAGTTTTTATCCTGTAAAAAAGGTTATAGCGGGAAATCAGCAGCAATGTAAATATGTTAAGTTAGCACTGTACAACCTAGACACGACATAAAAGAAATTAAAATAGGTCACCCTATCGAAAGATTTATAATTTCTGCATTTGGCATCGCACGTCAATCATATTCGACACTTGAGACTTTGTGGTTTAGACAGCTGCAATCAAAATAAATATTTCCATTCCTTAAAATCACTTTTTTTATTTAGTAAAAAAGTATTCAAAAATAAAATTCGAGGATTAATTTTGTGCCACCTTGTATATATGTAATTGATATGGTACTTTATATTGCCCAACAAATGGGGAACCCTAGCGTTTTATGCCGCCTCCGAACGACTCCTTTTTCTAACATTTGATGTTGAGTTTTTTTTATTTATTTATTAACTTATTTATTTATTTATTTGATGACGGCCTTTTATGGCCTAAAAAACTTCTTCGTTGGAAAGTTTTGAGTCACGCCCCTGTACAAAAATATTAAAAAAAAAATTTTTGTTATAATATTTCTTTGCTTTCTTTAATTCTTTTCCCCTAAAAAATCCTTAAAGTCGGTCCTGCTCTTACATAATACAGTTGAAAATAATGTATCTGCATCCTTGCATTAAATTTAACCGCTTTGATTTTTACCCCAATAGAACTCTAGAATTTAGGAAACTCAATTTTTGTATTTCGTAAATTGTGTTTATAAATGAAAATAATTTTAAGCAAACAAGATGGACAAATGATTTGAAACCTGCTGCATGAATAAATGCTAAATTTTGCAGGGCCCTAATTGCCACTTGGCTGTTGGTGTAAATGTTTGCCTATCAGACGTAATTACACAAGTAAACAACTTATCAACGGCTTCTATAGTTGCAAGTAACTCCGCTCGGAGAACACTACAGTGGTCCGGTAGCCTAACCACTCGCACAAATATGATGCTGATAATTTTATTTTTATTTATTTATTTATATTTATTTTATTTTATTTTTGTAATTTTACATAGGCTTCAATTTTAAAATAAATGGTATTACTCTATGCTCTTCTACTTTTTTAGCGGTTAAAACAATTTTACTCTGAATTCTGTGTGCCAAAGAGTTTTATAATTAATGAAGTATTAAGCAAACAATATTTTGCAAATCAATCGGGAACCAACAAAACTTGAAAAAACTTAAACGTAATATAAAAATTTATGAAGTTTAACGAATTTGTAACCACTCAAAACTTTCTCTAAAAAGCTGGGATTAACCGGTTTCAACAAATATTTTAGGGTATTTAAGTCCCGTTTACATGAAGCGATTTTTGATTCAATTTTTAGTTGGTCGGCAGCCAACTTTGAACCTTTCACCATTTTTTCTTGCGACCCTGGGTCGCGTTTCTGTAGGAAAAGAGCGAATGTTTCTTGAATTCTGGTCGGAGCTTTTAGCTCAGCTAGACCTTAAACCACAATAACACGCCTGCCTAAAATCAAGTATCGTGCAGTGGATGAATTTTTATTTTTGGAAGGTTTAATAGCAAAGGAAATTTATGAATGAATGTTGAAAGTGTATAAGGACTTTCGCCGTGAATTAGTTCCGTAGAAAAATGGCTTGCTGGTTCTACAAGCCTTGAAGATGATCGACGTCAAGGACGTCCAAAAATAGCAACAACACAAAAAATCGTGGAAAAGATACATTGGAATACGACTTTTTCAGAAACATTTAGGTGTTTTTTAAAGGATAAAGTGGGTTTTGTGCGTCGGTTTATCATTGTGAATGAGACTTGGATCCATCACCATGATTCTAAATCAAAACAAGAGGCTAAAGAGTGGTGTTAACCCGGTTCTTCGGCTCCGAAACTAGTTCGTGCCCAGAAATTGGCCAAGAAGATGTTAGCATCAGTTTTTTGGGAAGCGAAAGCAATTTCGTTTGTGGTAAAACAATAAATTCTGATTATTATTGTAACCTTTTAGACCAGCTGAAGGAAAAACTTCATGAACATATATGCAATTTGTAAAAGCAAACAATTACTTAACTTTAGCACAGTGCACCGCGTTACAATAGCATTTTCACAATGGATAGAATCCATGACTTAGAGCTCGAATTGCTGAAGCATCCACCGTATTCACCAGATTTGGCCCTTAGCGACTTCCATCTGTTTTTCAAATCTAAAAATGCATGCGTGGGTAGCGTTTGTCATCAAATGATGAGGTCATAACATCGTATTTTGTAGTCCTTACAGATTCTCACTTCAGGGATGGAATTCATGAATTGAAATCACGTTGGAGCAAGTGTGTTGCTGTTCAGGGAGATTATACTGAATAATAAAATATATTTCAAACCATAAAATTGTGTTTTTCTTATTAAACCGCAAAACTGATTGAACAACCTAGTACTCGTGAAAGCAATGTCGGCGTCATTGGGTAGAGTTGAGGAATGCAGATTATAAACTTTTTCTGATACTAAATTTTCTTGTGTCTTATTGATACATTTCCGGAACTTAGTTGCCACACCTCGTGAAATAATTCTGGAAAAACTAAGCGCATTTCAAGATAGAACATTTGATTTTAATAACATACACATTATTCCATGTGAATTGTTTTTGTGTGCACTTGAAATGGAACATACTGTTACACAAAAAGCACAAATCTTCTAATAAATTTCAAAAGAACTTGAGCGAAAATTAATGCCACATGCTAATATTTAGACACTGAGTAAGCCAGATAGCACTGGTGCGCCACGCTTATCAAATTGGCTCAAGTTTATTGTAGGTGTTTGTATGAAGAGATTTGTTTTATTTGTTTTCTGATTTGCTTGATTTCTGCTTCAGCTTAGGTAGTGTGGAGGGGTCCAGTTATAAAGGGGAAAAGTGAGAAGCTGATATGTACATATATGTATATATGTGTTAGAGGAAGTTAGAAAGTTGCTAAAAATGTTTTCCTTAAGTAAGCTAATGTTTACTTATTGAGCACTTAAACTCCAAAATATAGTAAAAGTTTCGAAGCCCTTGCTGTCAGAGAGCAGTTAGTCTACTGTCTGGCAATCTAGCAAAGCAAATAGAAATCACCATGATTTCCACTTCCGTATGATTGTATTAATTCACTCCGACTACCATATAGAGCTCATGGATCGAGGTCACATCTAGCATACACTTTATAGTTTGATAAGATTTGTAGAATATAGGGCACACGTGCAAGATTTTCAAGCACATAATACATATGTCAATAGACTATTTTTCAACTACTGTTTGTGGTTGTGAAGGACTTTGTCTACTTAAAAATCATCTTAAATACTAGAATCAATGTCGGCCTTCAGACCAAGGTAAATACAACTTTTACCGTGTCGTGAGATTTCGCCTGTAGTAGACAAGTGAAAAGCAGCGATTCTCTCGACGAATCAAACCTATCAAGCCAATCCCCTTATAAGACGCCATATTTAGAAAATGCCGGACACTAAGAAAAAGCACTTAAGAAAACTATTCTTGAAGTTCAGAAGAACGTGCCTTCTCGGCAATGGCAAGCCTCCAAATGCGTTTTTCACACCACAGGGCACTCCATTATAATCGGGTCATGAATTAAATATGTTTCTAAGAAAGGTCTTCTCCGCTTAAAATACATTCCTTTATAATTCTGAAAGGTCGTACAAGTTCTCGGACTACTGCAGCTTTTCCTAAATCGTTCTCCCCTATGTGAGAAACACAAAAGCCAACTTCCCAAGAGTAGAAAGAAGGCTAGTAATTGTGGTATTATCAGTACACTGCCTTCTACCATCTCACGTATTTGGCCCTTGTGAAATGAACAGCTACATTATACAAACAGGCAATCAGTGGAGCGCGTAAAGATCAAAATAAAGACTTCCTTCATTCAAAATATTTTTTTTTTTATTTTTTAAAAAAGGTATTTAGTGTGTGTGTAGTAAAATAAGAAAAAGTAAAATAAATAATTTTTTTCACACTTTATTTTAAGTTCGAGTTTGAATTATAATACTAATTCTCGAAACTAAAACTTACGGTTTAAGGTTTTTCTAAAAGGATAGTTAGCAAAATATTGCTATTGCCGCTTTTAAGACTCTACGCTCGGACGGCACCACCCCAAAGGTAGTTAACGAATGTTGAAGAGTTTTGCTCGAGCTGACCCCGCTATGTTCCACAAGCGCAGTATGGGACCCTGATCATAGGAATATCCCTAAAAACTACGCCGCAGAAAAACTACCTAGGGAAGGGACAGAATTATTCGTGATAAACTTTGTCCAAAAGTTAGGTATTCAATTATCTTCATGTAAGTTTCCGTTAATCCTGACTTAAGTCGATTAAACAATGTTCAAGTCGCTTATACAACGATTTACGTCGCAGCTACAGAAACAAATTAAAGATGGAGAGTGTTTTACACTAACTCCTTCACTGTCGCACTCTGTCCAAGGCGGGGCACCGTACATGCGGTCAGTACGAATGCTTCTTGTTCTTGACTGGCGCGATAAACGCTTAAGCGAATGTGTCCAAGTTTAACAAAGCGCGCAAGTCGATTCTTTCTCGTGCTAACCAGCGCCAGTTGGACACACCAAGTGAAACCAAGCCCTTTTCCCCCTGGTCTTTCCAACGTAGAGGAGGCCTTCCGCTTCCTCTGCTACCAACAGCTGGTGCCGCATAGCATACTTGCTCTTTACTTTGCCAGAAAAAAATTCTCATACCATACAAACTATTGGCCTTTTTAGGCTTCCTTTTGTAAACATACCATAAGTTAGAAGAGAAACGAGCCCAAATACACGTAAAGCTCGAATTCTTGCGAAAATGTATTGGGTATGGGAATAAGTTTCCGTCCTTCCTTAGCCAAAGTTACGAATTATTGAAACAATTAAATAGTAATTGATATAATGTGAAGTATGCGCCATTGATGTTGTGCCTTTAAAGCCTGAATATTTTTTCTCCCTGTCGATGGTCCTGGTTCACCTGGCAGGGTCCAACATTTTCGATGCTTGGTGTTATCACAATAGATCCATTTTTCATCGCCACTGATGATGCGATGCAGAGCACCTTTTCTTTTCTGACGTTTAAGAAGCATCACACACATCACCAAACGTCCCTCGGTATTCTTCTCCTTCAATTGATGTGGCACCCAGTTACCTGCTTTCTGGATCACTCCCGTCGCACGCAAACGTTTGCCGACAGTTGACCTGTCAACATCCAACTCTTTAGACATATCAGCAAGGGTTCGACATGCGTCTTCATGCAATAATTGTTGTAACGAGTGATTTTTTAGCTATTATCTTTTTAAGCAGTTGGTTTAAACAGCTGACGCACGTTTTGTTTTTTGTTTCACTGTCAAACATCTTCAGTTTGGTCTATAATTTAACCATGAATCGTCTTACAAACAAACAACCCTTGCAAATCATTGAATTTTATTATAAAAATGCGTGTTCTGTTAAGAAAGTTTAAGATCCACTTTTTTATCGAAAAATTGTGTTCAGCGACGAAGCTCATTTTTGGATCAATGGGTACGTAAATAAGCAGAATTGTGGATTTTGGAGTGAAGATCAGCCAGAAGAATTGCAATAGCCACCAATGTATCCAGAAAAGGTCGCATTTTGGTGCGGTTTATGAGCTGGAGGTATCATTGGGCCGCACTTCTTCAAAGATGCTGCGAATCGTAACGTAACTGTGAATGGAGAGCGTTACCGTGAAATGATATACAACTTTTTTTTGCCCAAAATGCAAGAGCTTGACCTGCATGACATGAGAGGCGAGTTCGGTGAACATTTTATTTCACGTTCGGGACCTGTCAATTGGCCACCCAGATCGTACGATATAACGCCTTTAGATTATTTTTTGTGCGGCTATGTTAAAGCTCCTGTCTATTCAGACAAGCTTGCTTCAATTAACGCATTGGAAGACAACATTAAAGCTTTTATATGTGAGATACCGGCCGAAACATTGGAAAGAGTATGCCAAAATTGGACTAAGCGGATGGACCATTTGAAGCGCAGTCGCGGTCAACATTTGCATGAAATAATCTTCAAACATTAAATTATATGGACTGTACTATCGACTTAAATAAAAAGTGCATGCATTTTTCTGAATTTTACGTGTGTATTTTTTGAAAAACTTTCCTGTAGCTCTTAAAAAATCACCCTTTAGTTGAGTGTCTTCGAATATTTTCGGTGACCCTTCGTGATTTTTATCAGTCACGTCGAAATTGCCACTTTGGGAGCGTCGAAACCACTCTTTACAAGTTGTATTTAATGGAGCGTGATAACCGTAAATATTTATCAATATAGGGCACGTTTCAACTGCGCTTCTGTTGAAAAGGTAATAAATAAGCATGACTTCCCGCAAATGCTGTTTTTTGGGACGAACGCATACATTTTCAACTATTGTGATCGAGACGTCACATATACACCTTCAAATCGCCAGTATATTCCTAGAGCGAACACTAAAATAGTGTAAGCAGCGACACCTCTTTTACGAAGGTGGAAACTTATTCCATGCATGTGAAGCTATCAGCTCTATGCATACGAATCGTTTTGCCACAATTAATCATCTTCTCCGCTCTAATCATTTGTTTGGAAATTCTTAATAAAACTTATGAAATTATACAATTAAAAAATTAAAAAAAATAGCTGCACACTTAAGAGTAATGACTTTCAGAAATTTTTATCAGCTCATCATAGATTTGGGTGCAATATTTTATGCATAGTGACTCAACAAATAATCTTAATTTACTCTGCAAACATACCCATATATACATGCCTCCTCAATGCATGTATGCTAGCGATGTTAATCCCGCGATATCAGTGTTCTTTTGAATACCGAAAATCCAGCGGTGAGTGTACGATATGTAAATTCAGGGATAATTTATTGCTTTTATATGTCAAAAGTATGGGAAAGGCTTGAAAATAAATCGTATTGAAAGAAAGTTCAAATAAATCTGCACATTGTATATGACAAAGGTTTCCATAGTAAACCATAATATCACATAAACATTGAAATCAAAATGGGGTTTTTTGCACTTTTAGGTTAGGATATCTCGAAAACCAGAGCTGATAGAGCAATTCTGAGGCCAGATTTGGATTCAGCGCATCATAAACCTTCGGAAATATATAGTCTGGTTTCTGGGTCTGAATGTTGGTTAAATTTTGTCGGCCTGTGTAATCAGCTTGACTGCGGGCTTACTTTCTGGGCCCATAAAGCAGAGGTCACGGGAATGCTGAGAAGATTAATGGCAAACATCGGTGGGCACACAGAGCAAAGGAAGGCTCATCATGGCGGCCACAAACTGAATTCTCCTGTACAGCAGCGAATTATGGGGAGATGCACCAAACTGCAAAGCCAGGCGCAAAGCACTGAAGGCTGTGCAACGAACAGCAGCATTCAGAGTTGCCTCCACCTACCGCACTGTCGCTAGGGCTGCAGTCTTTGTAATCAGCGAGGTGATACTTGTCGGCCACATGCGCCGAAAACGAATGGATGCGCGGGACGCCAAGAAGAAAGACACTAGTATCGCGGAACGAAAATGCCAAACCATGCTGCGGTGGCAAAGCCGATGGGGCACTGAACAGAGTGGCAGATGGACGGAGAAACCTATTCCATTAATAAGGAAATGAGTTCAAAGAAACTTTGAGGAAGTGAATTACTTTTTAATCAGTTCCTTTCGAGCCACGGATACTTCCAGTGATAGCTTTACCTCATGAGCAAGGTAAGCGATCCAAAGGGCATACATTGCGAAACGCCGAGCGATGATGCTGAAACACTTTTTTTAGTTATAAGAGATGGCTCACGCGGAAAAGTTGGCTCTGCGAAAGTAGATTGTAGATTGTTCGAATCTCACTGAAGAAATAGTTTTTTCTAATGGCAAACTTCCGAGTGTACTTCTGCCAAGAAAAAGCTCCTCATAAAAAATATCTGCCGTTCGGAGTCGGCTTGAAACTGTAGGTACCTCCATTTTTGGAACATAAATAGGAGGAGGAATTCGGCCAAACACCCAGACAGGGTGTACGCGCCAATTATATACATATATATAAACAAATCACGTCGTTTACACTCAAAAACGAAAGCGAGGCAGACGATTTTTATGGATTGCAACGGTATTGTACACCACGAATTTTGCCAGAAGGTTAGACAATTAATAAGGATTATTATTTGGGCCTTATGAGACGTTTACGTGAAGAAATTCGCTTACAAAAAAGAAAACAATTCGTTGGTTTTGCATCATGATAACGCACCGGATTTACTATATATCCGGTCAAGGACTGCCACTCCAGCAGCACTCTTCCTTGCTCACTACGGGTCGTTGATAACATCCAGTAGCGAAAAATTGCAATGCGGCCAGAAACTAGTAATATAAGTCAGAATTTAGAATATATAATATTAAGCTTGAAGATGACAAGATTTACCTATTTTTCACTCGAAATCGCTGTTGTTCTGCATTCTTTACGTTGTGTGTCGAGCTGAGAAAGTAAGTTTTCAACCAAGTCTGGAGTTAACTGGAGTAGTTTTTGGAGCTGCCCTGCAGCCAAATGGAAAGAATTGTCCACATCTTGGAGCGAATGTGAACCCACTGTTTGAGGGCTCACCACCTCCTCTACACGCGATAACTCATAAGCCAAATACTCGAAAGACATGCTCGCGTTTTTTAATAAGTTTTTGTTAATGTAGTTTTACAGTTTTAATTCAAACTACTTAGCACAGAATTCGGAAGTCTGGATGCATTAAAGTTGTGATTTTGCTACATTAGTCTTTTTTTTAGGTTTCCGGTTAAAGGTCAATCTGTGCAGAAAGTAAAAAAACAATCGAATTCTTAACACGAATATCGCTTTAACCATTTATAGTATAGGGTAAAGTAAGAAACTATCTAAATACATGATTTATACAAACTGCAAAGCTACTAGAGTGAAAGATTTAGTCATTCTAATAAAGTACAATCATTGCGCGATATCGAACGGGGTTTTATTATTATTATTATTATTAGTTGCTATCACGCCGGCTTTGAGCGCATAGTGCCGGTGTTTTATAGCCTGCTAGCCTGCTAAGCTATCAGGTCAGTCCATAAGTTCGTGCGTATTTTACCCATAATTTCACATTTGTATGATTTTTGCATACAAAAAATTATTCGCGGAATATAAAGGAACTATTTATGGTTTCTTTGATATATTGTGCATTCAACAAGTGATTTTAATCGCGGATAGAAGCACGTGTTGTTAAAAAATAAAATGGAATCTTCGAACGCGTACAAGAGGAATATTTTGTATTTTTTTTATAAAAGTGGTAAAAATGCAACAACTGCTGCAGAAATAAACACTGTTCACGGAAAGGATACCGTGAGTGTAAGGACTGCGCAAAAGTGGTTTTCAAAATTCCGAAGTGGTAACTGCGACATGGAGGATGCCCCGCGCGCTGGTCGTACTGAAGTCTTTAACTCCGACGCCTTGCTCGAAGCTGAGCCAAATTTGACAGTCGATATAATAGCTCAGAGCTTAAATTCATCGCATGGAACAGTTCACAGGCACCTGGTTCAGTTGGGAAAGGTTTTAAAGCTGGGAAAATGGGTTCCGCATAGACTTTCCGTCGCCAACCTTCAGCAGAAAGTGAATGTGTGTTCTCAGCTGGTGCAACGGCTTGAAAGTGAAAGTTTTTTGAACCGTATCGTTACTGGTGATGAAAAATGGTTCCTTTACAATCCTGGTCGCAAACGCCAATGGTTAGATAAAGATGAAACACCAGAACCGACCCCTAAAGATGGCCTTCACCCCAAGAAGATTCTACTGTCTATTTGGTGGGATATGGCCGGTATTGTTTATTATGAACTTCTGAAACCAAACCAGATGATAACTGCTGATTATTATTCCCATCAGTTGTCAAACCTGAATGAGGCACTTAACAAAAATCGACCATCTTTAGTGAATAGATGCAAAGTTTTGTTTCACCACGACAACGCAAGACCTCATACCGCAAGGCAAGCATTAGGCAAGCTGAATGAGCTCGGATGGGAGCTGATGCCACATCCACCATACTCTCCGGATATTGTGATTATCACCTTGTGGCTATCACCTTTTCCGCGGGCTTCAATCCCAAGCAAGAACTACTCCTCAAAAGAAGCTATAAAAAGGGATATCGAAGCGTATTTTGGCTCCAAGGACAAACAATTTTTTGAGCAGGGAATTAAAAATTTACCTAAACGTTGGGAAGACATTGTGAATAATGAAGGAAAATATACTATTGATTAATAAATACTTTAAACATCTTTTCTATTAATTTTAAAACCTTTAAAAATGCAGGAACTTATGGACTGGCCTGATACAACTGATGGCCTATACTTATACATATATCTCCAAGCAGAATAATATATAGCATTCAAATTTAAAAAAAAATCTCGCGTTTAATTGTTTTGCGTTTAATTACTTATTTTTTTTATCGAAATTCGTAAATAAGATAAAATTTAAATATAAATTTGTATAATACAACTTTATTTTGTAAGTAAGTGTTTGTATAGATCCAAGGCGTATGTGGATTTTAATATGTTTTTATATTTTTTTTTTCTTATCTAAGATTTTTTCTAAGAATGCGCAAATCATGCAAAATTCAGAGTTTAATGTGTATGACTTCCCGGGGATTTGCTTTGCAGTAGTGGACGAGATAAGTAATTACAAGCAAAACGTAATTTAAATTTATTGTATTTTGTAAATATTCTACAACAAAAAGAAATTAAATACCATATGCAAATACACACACACATATGCAAATCGGTAATATGAAAAATGTGTAAATATGCATAGCCATGCGTACAAATCCAATGGTACCGAAGTATTGCGCCTCCAATGAATTTGTAATCATGGCAGAAGCACATTTTTTTATCTTTTACATGCCTGCTAATTTTTACGCTTAGTTCTCTTTGGAAGTGTGCATTATCTCCCGCTGAATTAGACAAATAGATTTAGTTTGGAGTTTGCACTTCGACCTCATGGTCTTTTGTGCCCTCTACTCCTCACAGCACCTCCCAAACCCAGTTCCCTTGTTAACTTAAGATAGAGCAGAGTTGGGCAGAGCGTATGTGACTTTCTTCTGACAGCCATTGGGCGAGATGTCTCAAAAGTCAGTGGGCCATAACCCAGTTTGGTTCCAGCCAACTTCCTTTAGCGTTAACTCTTCACTTATAAGCCTTTCCGTGATGATGCGTTGACGCATAGCAAGGAAGAGCTCGGACCTTGATAACAAGGCCCCAACTTCTCTAGATGATGGAAGATGCTTGTAAAACTACTCATCGGCACAGAACGCTTCGAGCCATCTGTGTACCAGTACAGGGTACACTCATGGAATTTCCTTTCAAACGCTGGTGTAGGTAAGGGAAATGCTTTAGGTGTCAATCTGGCACTCCTCAAGTAGCATTAGAGCGCCGTTTTTTTGCTGGTGTACTCCAGTTTACCTTGTCCTCCAGTTCAATTGTGAACTTCTTTTCGAATTTAATGATTTTAGTGATATCATCACTGGGTAGCTGGGCAAGTGGGAGCTGCAGACTCAGCAATTCCATGTTCTTAGATGACCTCACTTTTCTTTTGCCGAAACCTACGATAGTAATATTCTACAGGGTAGTAGGCTTGGCTGATTGCTGAATTACTTTTGCCTTAGTTCGATTTGGGACTAGTACTAAACTCATGACATTAGCTCCGATTGGCTTTACTTTCCTTTTTTAATAGATAGATCCATATTGACATTCCCAAATCAGCCATACTTCAAATATTTGGCCACTCCTTTATATCAAGAACTTATCATAGCGCATTCCATAATCAACTCTATACTGGCTGTGCTTACAGCTAGATCGGTAAACAATAGAAAAGCCTCACTTATTCCACTTGTAGCTGGTCTAAAGAGAGCACCCAATGTGTTAAATCAAATGTCATAAAATATGGTATTCGTATTTTCACTTTTGTGACCGCACATTATCAGTAAAACAAACGCTGGATTAGCAGTAAAACAACAAATTAAATTGTGGTGTTTTTTTTTAATTGTTGTCAGTCGACCAGACACTGCAAAGAATTCCTGAAGATGACTGCTAATTGAGATCGAAATATTGGCAAATAAATAATAGCAATAATTAAGTTTTTTGTTTTATTGTTAAACCAGCCTCGAGCTTACATAATTAAAATGCGAAAATATTTGAAGCCGCTAAAAAAGTTTAGATCATACTACTTAGGTTAGGTTAGCCACTGCAACTTAACATCACACAGAGACTTGCAGTTGTTTGTGATGCCATATGTATCAAAGGTTCCTCATCCTATTTAAAGCAGCCTGTTAATTCAACTAACATAGTGCAGGCCACTAGAGGCTTCCCTATTTCGAATAGGGACTGTCATCACATTCAATTAACAGCGACAAATGCGCATACCACATTTGCTCCATAGAATAACAAATTAAATCCAATCTGACCTTGAGAACAATCGTTACAGTGCTGAAGTATTCTTGGACGTAGCTAAAGCGTTTGGCAAAGTGTGGCACAAAGGCTTACTCCATAAAATAAAAATAATGATACCCTTTGACTACTATCTCATCATAAAACGCTACCTAACCGACCGAAGTTTCTATATTAAATATGACAATCAATGTTCAGATATTCATCAAACAACAGCTGGAGTTCCGCAAGGAAGCCTTCTTGGTTCACTACTATATGTTTTGTTCACCGCAGACGTATCACCTCCTGACGAAACTAATTCATCAATTGCTACGTTCGCAGACGATAAAATACTATTGGCATCGGCCTACTCGCTACTAAAAAACTGCAGCGATACACAAACGCAGTCAAGGAATGATTCGATAATTCATGCCTAAAAATAAATGAAGACAAAACCGTACAGGTTATATTTACTACCAAAACAAAATTTACTGCAGTTTCAATTAAAATAATATAAATGTCAGAGCAATTACAATAAAACCAACTACTAAATACCTGGGAATTCATTATAATCATTCATAAAGCAAAAGGTCAAACAAATAAAAGAAAAACTTCGACAACTTCATTGGTTAGTCAGCACAAAATCCAGACTTACTATACAGAACAAGCTGTTAGTGTACAAAACTATGTTAAACCAGTCTGGCTATATGGACTACAGGTGTGGGGAACGGCTATAAAGTCTCATATAGTAAAAATTCAACAAAAAATTCTACCTGTCAATTCTGACAGGTAAACGAAAAATGATGACATCCACTGAACTTTTAATACCTATAGCAACAGAAAACGAAGAAATCAAAAAAATTACAACAAGACACTTTGAAAAAACATTTTCTCAGCTTTTGAACTGGTTATCATATTGTCCTTTCTGTACTGGTCCACATTTGGTGAAATAGTAGTGGTAACGAAATATATATGATTTTTAAGTTCTTCCTGCCGGGTTCTAATAGACACATATACATATACATATATATTTATATAGGTATGTTTGTGTGTCCGAAAGGTGAAAAGCTTTTATTTACAAATATACATGTGAAAGGATTAACACATCAAGTGTGAAGCATCACACAAGCACACGCACACACATTTCAGTACAGAAAACAATTTCGTAATAAGGGAAAACAATGTAATAAATATTACTTTTAATCGGAACAGAGAAGTACATAAGGTAAACATAAGCCAAGGTTAAGGCAATGCGTTTGTGATTCTGTAAGTCTCAAAATAGAATTGTTTTTTTAATACTCCTTGAATTTTTATCCACTTTGATTTTCTAAATTAAGATCGGAGTTAAAGTCCTGAGTGTTTTCGCCCTTGTATTTCACATTTTTCACAGCTTAATAACTCTGATAACATAGCTAGAAGAAGCATAAATTTATGACTACAAGTTATTTTTAATTTTATTTTTTATCGCAGAGAAGCATTTTCTGGTTGGTATTAGCGCAATTCCCTTAAACATTTTTTCCTGAGGTCTTCTTTGGTGGTATGTGAACTCAGTGTAAATAAGAGCTCATCGCATTTTAATGATATTATTGCTTTGCCTAGGTAGTCTAATCGCTTATTCACAAGAATTAGAATATGCGCTTTTCTCTTTGCCTTAGGACCCAGAAGTGGTGGATATGAAATTTTGCAACTTGGGTGTGAAGTAATTTCGCGCTCATAGTGTTTAGTGGCAGCCGGTATTTCACTTAGATTTCACATTACAATGTGTGCGCTAAAACATCTACACACCTGGAGAAGACCCACAAGGACCAAGTTGACATACGCCACCTGTTCGTCAACTACAAGGCAGCTTTGGATAGTCCGTTTCGCGACCAACTATATAGCATAGTGTCTGTGTACTGTATCCCTGCTAAGCTGATACGGGTGTGCAGCATGACACTGAGCAAGCAACGGTGAGCCATTGTCATGCGACCTCTTCAACTTTGTTATGGAGAGTGTGGTTCGGAGGGCGAGGGAAACTTTTCAGGCGAAACGGAACTTTTTCCTATAAAAGAGTTCAGCTCCTTACGTATGCTGATGACATCGACATGATCGGTCATACAAACCGAGATGTCGCCAACGCTTTTACGACTATTGAAAAGGAATCCGGAGCAATGGATCTGGCGGTGAACGAGAGCAAAACCAAGTATAAGAGGTGCGTTAAAAAAGTATTGCAAATTTTGTGTTTTTTTTCAAAAATTATTTATTTATTCATTAATATCTATTTTGTCCCCTTCAAAGTAATCCCCATGAGATATTATGCACTTGTGCTAACGTTTTTTCTAATCTTCGAAGCACTTCAAAAAATCATTTTTTTATCTTGCTCAATTCCATCTTCGATGCCGCCTTTATCTCGTCAATCGTAGCGTAGCGTCGTCCTTTCACGGGCATCTTCAGTTTCAGGAACAAAAAACAGCCACATGGGGCCAGATCTAAGGAATACGGTGGCTGATGAATAGTGTGTTGCTTTTGGTGAAAAAGTCGCGCACAAGCAACGATGTGTGAGCTGGGGCGTTATCGTGATACAAGAGCCAATTTTTGTTCTTCCACAAATCCGGGCGTTTCTGGCGGATAGCTTGGCGTAAATTGCGCATAACTTGCAGCTAATAATCCTTATTGACCGTTTTACTCTGTAGGTAAGCAAACCTTTTACATTCGAACTTGGCGCGTTTTTTTCGGTCTTGGTTCGTGCGGCAGCTTGCATTGAGATGATTGAGCTTTGGTTTCCACGTCATAACCATAAACCCACGATTCGTCACCAGTTATGATCCTCCGGAGCAAATTTGGGTCGTCGCGGACAGACTCCAACATCTCATTAGCAATGTTCATGCGATAATTTTTGGTCGAAATTGAGCAGTTTTGGTACGAATTTTGCGGTGACCCGTCTCATGTCCAAATCATTGAAAAAAATCGAATGCCACAAGCCAATCGATATGTCTAGGACCTACTTCTACTTCTCTAACGGTGATTCGACGATTGGCCAATACCATTCTCTTCTTCACTTCATCAAGTTTTTCGTTTGTTGTTGAAGTGCTCGGACGTCCGGCACGCTTTTCGTTGTTCACATCCTCTCGGCCTTCTGAGAACATTTTGTACCACCGATAAACGTTGCTTTGGTCCAAAGTAGATTCTCCGTATGACACAGTCAACATTCAGAATGCATCCGCACACTTAATTTCGTTTTTCACACAAAATGTGATACAGGTTCTTTGATCCATCTTTTTGTCTAGGGAAAAATCGAAGACGAGCCGAAACACGTGCAAGCAAAGCAGCTGTCAACAATTAACTGAACATTCAAAATGGCCGAACTCGTCGGCATGAGTGAGAGACATGAGTACCAACATATCGCCACACCCCGGATGCAGGCGTTCTGCAGGGAGCCGCGGCGTCTTGAACCACAGATCGAAGTTACCACCTTTCAATTCGACGTGATCAAAAAGTTCATATATCTTGGCCCCGCTATTACCAGCAACAACGATGTCAGCCTTGAAACCAAGCATAGGATAACTCTTGCCAACAGGTGTTACTTTGGGCGAAGTACGCGACTTAGTAGTTAAGGCCTCTCTCGGCGAACGAAAATAATACTTTAAAGTGCCCTTATCATCCCAGTGCTTCTCTATAGCGCTGAAGATTGGACAGTCAAACAATCAGAGTTTTCGAGAGGAAAATACTTCACAAAATTCTTGGTCATGCTCGCATAGATAGATGACGATTACCGCATGTGAATGAACCATTAGCTGTATGAGCTTGACGGAGATACTATATAGACATAGTCAAACGAGTCACATTACAGCGACTAATGTGGTTAGGTCATATCGTCCGTATGGGAATAACGGCTCCGGCCAAGAAGGTCTTTGAGACGGTAATTGGTCTTCGACGGCGAAGAAGACGTCCTCGTATCCGGTGGAAGGACCAAATCGAGATAATCTGGTTTCTCTTGAGTTAAGAAACTGGAAACGGTGTGCGGAAAACAGAGACCCCAGGCGAGACATTATTCGGCAGGCTGTTACTCGGTAGCGGGTTGTTACAGCCAATTAAGTAAGTAAGTAAAATATCTACATACGAAGACTCACACCATTAGCCCAAGCATTTGGAAACTTGCCTATTGACACAGGCTTTTTTGTACTGACTTCTGAAATCTCGATACATATGCCTCCGGCTGTTTGAAATTCTACAATGTCAATTCTTACTAAGCTTACATCCAGAAATAGCTGTCCTATGTAAATATAAATAAATGAGTTAAAGAAATCCCAAGTTTTCTGCTTTCCCAATTTAATCATAAACCTTTTCTTAAAGCAGTAGTCCTGTGGATTTTAGAGGCCTTGAGCTAGAGGGAGCTGTGCTCTAAGTGCCACCGATGATTCCTCCAGTCCAGTTTTCAATGGATATAATGGCTGGATATAATTGGCAAATCTTCGAGTGTATTTTAGCCATGAAAAAGCTCCTCAGCGCACGATGAACACTTTTCACAGAGCGTCGATTTTCATAACACAATTGTACGATTCGTAAACGTTGTGTTGACGTAAGTCTCTCCATGATGAAATGCCAATAAATACTAAATAAAATTACGTATTTAGTTAGGCAGTAGTCCAGCGTGATCTGTCAAAAAAATACAATTGGAAAAGTACCTCCAATCTGATGATCCTTTACATAAACACTACCCTCAACTTAGCATACGGTTTTTAGGTATCAGAAAATATAATATTGCAAGAAAATGTATTCTGGTCAAGGATGCATCAGTGGCAATCGAGAGAGCTTCTCAGTCTAAACAATCTGCAACTTTTGATAATATAACTGTGCACTTCGCGACAAAAAATGTTTACGTTGAAACTCAACATATTATAATTTCGAGTCCCTATTTTGGACCGCCGTAACCGAATGAGTTGGTGCGTGAGTACTATTAGAAAGTGCTCGGACTTGAAACCCGGGCATGGAACACCAAATAGCGGTAGATTCCTCCATTTTGGTAAAAACATCAAGAGGTGCATCACAAATAGGAAGAGGAATTTGGCCAAACACCATCTAAAGGATTTATCTCTCTACAAAATGATAAGTTGGAATCGCCTCACCATCATTTATTCAGCTAAACCACTTCAGCAAGATTAAGTTTCCATAATTTTGTTTTCACTTTAGCGGTGTCGTTCTACTTTTTCTCTTCTTCATTTCATCTTAATTATTTTATTTTCTTCTATTTGTGCCTTTATATTTTTCCTTGTGCTTTTCGAAGCACTGGCGCAAGCACCTAAACTTAATGCATAAAGCACGACCATTTTTAAAAGAAATTTCTCTCAGATGCCTTTACTTTCATATTCTGATGGCCCTTTAGGAAAGTGCAAACACACACTTTAATGGAAGCCAAAATAAAGCAATAAAAACTATTCCAAGTTGGCTGAAATCTATTATCGTCTCATTTATGGACTATGAATAAGTTCGTGCGGTTTTACAACAGATGGCGTAACTTGATTATTATTCCATCGATCCACATTTCCAAACATTCATTGGAGAGCTACTGTCGTAAGGCACAAACGTCAGTATAAGTTTTTTATTTGAAGCGTAAACAACAATATTTTTACCACACTTGAAAATGTCGAATTTCGTGCCAAATAATGTGTTTTTGCGGGGAATTCTTCTTCATTATTTTAATATGAAGAAAAAAGCAGCCGAAAGTCATCGTATCTTGGTGGAAGTTTATGGTGAGCATGCTCTAGCTGAGCGAACGTGCCAGAAGTGGTTTGCACGCTTTAAAAGTGGTGATTTTGGCTTGGAAGACGAAGAACGCGAGGGTGCGCCGCCAAAGTTCATGGATACCGAATTGGAGGAATTGCTCGATCAATATCCGGCTCAAACGCAAGAAGAGGTTGCAAAAACTTTGGGAGTTGATCAATCAACCATTTCCAAACGTTTAAAAGCCATGGGCCGTTTTATGGCATGCGAACAACTGCTTCAACGGCACAAAAGAAAGGGTTTTTTGCATCGAATTGTGACTGGCGATGAAAAGTGGGTCCATTACGACAATCCAAAACGTCGGGCAACGTATGGATACCCTGGCCATGCTTCAACATCGACGTCGGCGCAGAATATTCATGGCCTGAAGGTTATGCTGTGTATCTGGTGGGACCAGCTGGGTGTTGTGTATTATGAGCTACTGAAACCGAATGAAACGATTACGGGGGATGTCTACCGACGACAATTGATGCGTTTGAGCCGAGCACTGCGAGAAAAACGGCCGCAATACGCCGATAGACACGACAAAGTTATTTTGCAACATGACAATGCTCGGCCACATGTTGCACAAGTGGTCAAAACATACTTAGAAACGCTCAAATGGGATGTCCTACCCCACCCGCCGTATAGTCCAGACCTTGCGCCATCCGATTATTATCTCTTCCGATCGATGCAACATGGCCTGGCTGACCAGCACTTCCGTAATTACGATGAAGTCAAAAAATGGATCGATTCGTGGATTGCGGCAAAACCGACCGAATTTTTCACAAAGGGAATCCGTGAATTGCCAGAAAGATGGGAAAAAGTAGTAGTAAGCGATGGACAATACTTTGAATATTAAATTTGTAACCATTTTACGTCAATAAAGTTTCAAATTTCGAAAAAAAACCGCACGAACTTATTCATATATTTAGAAGTTCTATAATTTGTATTTTTTTAGCATGCAGTTAATGATAAAAACGTCAAGCAGGTTCCTTTTAGATAACGTTTAAGACCTTTATTATTTCTTCATTTCAACTACACTTAAGAGCAAATAATTCCGTCAGCTGCAGAGTAATAAAAATATGCGCGTGTTGTTAGTGCAGTAAATATATAGTAGGATTTTTAGCTTTGAGACGTGTGACGGGCATTTATTCAAAGCAGAATTCTTATTTGCATTCCAGTAGCCGTAAGTAGAATTAAATGAATTAAATGATTATAAGAATGCAAATATGTATGCATGGATGTACGCTTATGTATTATGTCTGTGGCTAAACATATTTTTTTTTTGCACGAATTAACTTGCCTTAATTTTGTCCCATCGAGCATAAGGAGTGATTAAAAATGACTAAAAGCAAGATAAAAAAAATTTCATTTCGCTCAGCGCTTGATTGTACCAAATCAGTGAAGATCACGCATACGCCACGCGACCCTCTTAGCATCTATGTACAAAGAGCAGGTTGCGAGTGTTTCCTAAACGTATGCTACAAAATACTTTGAGAATGTAATTAGATACTAGTCGAGTGCGAAGTGATGTGTAAGGGTGGCAAATAATGAGAATGATTTTTTTTTTTTTATTTAAGCGAAAGTTAGTAATTTTTATTATGTTACCTATACACTGGCGGTCAATGAAAATAAACAACGTTCAAAACAATTACTATTAAGCTTTATAACTTTAAATTAAAATTTTTTGTAATTCGTATGATGAATTGAGCAGACTATGGCAACTGATATTCGTAATGAAATTTCTGTGCACTTTGTTTGCTTTTAGGCGCATCTCGGTCGTTATAGTATAAGATGGAGAGAATGCAAAAGGTTGAACATTTAGTGGTACCGCTACTCGTTTCTCAGCTAATTTGATTAAATCAGTTGTTTTAGAAGTTTTTTTTACAAAGAACTTATTGTTTTTATCAGTTTGCTTTACATTACAATGAAATGAGTAGACACTTTTTTGTATTTTTTGTTGAGAAATGAAATAAAGCAAAGTAAATAAGATGTCGGCATATTCTGTTTCTCCATTTTCGCAAAAAACTTTACAAAAACATCGTATCTGCATCAAATAAGGTGGGAGTGACTGTAAGTTGATTATTTTAAGTCTCTTCTTTCAACTCTCTCATAGCTCCTCTGAAATAAAGTCCAAGCAGAATTAAAAAAAAAAAGCCAACTGCAATGTTAATCCTCTTTTACTCTAAAATTCGTTTTTATATGGAACAGAAAAAGCCAGACAAATATAAATAGTTAACGATTGAGAGATTTGAGTTTTTTGCCGAAAAATGTTCTAAAATGCATACATTATGTTATCTTTTAACTGTATTTTAAGACTTAGTATTAGTAAAAATATTTATTTGGAAAGGAGCTACAGCAGATCTCGGGGAGCTACTCTCAAAAAAGACGTTTTACGGTGACCACTATATCTCTGAACTGGATCCTATGAAATTAAAAAACAAAACAGATTCCGTTCAAAAAATATTTAATCTAGTAATTAAGCGAAGGAATAAGCAAAATAAATTTTTTTGACAAAATGGCCGTTTCTCAAAAAAAAATCGATTTTTGACCAAAATTTCGGCCTTAAATTGTTTATAAAAATATATTTATCGGTGAGTGAAAATCTTCATTTAGTTACTAAAAAAATATATTTAAGAAGCTCATGTTAAAATTTGAGACTAACCGGTTTACCCGTCTTCAAGTAAAGTTCGCCACCGACTTTGAAAACACCATTTTAAAAAAAAGCGTTTAAAGTTTGAAGAACTCTTTCAAGCGCTCTGAAACGTCTTTTCCAATTTGCGCGTAACTTAGAAAATAATGCCTGGAACGGTATTAAGTTTTCTGTGTGCATTCTTAAATATACATAATATGTAATATGTACATGAAGAAAAAAAATAAAAAAATCGAGTTTTTTAAAATTCTAACTGTATATAACAACATCTATAACAATATGGTATTGCCGTTGCCCTATGGATTTGTATATGACTACCATTCGGTAAGGCCACGGTGGACGTGAAACACCAAATGAACGAAAAGATTTGTCTAAAAGCTCTTACCCCTGGTAGGCAATGTCACAACTCCGAGTGTATTTCTGCCATGAAAAATTGCCTCATAAAAAACCATCTAACGTTCGCAGGCGGCCTAAACCTGTAGATTCCTCCATTGGTTGAACAACGTCAAGACGCATATCACAAATTGAAGAACGAACTTGGCCGAAGACCCAACAAAAAGGGTGTTGAATAGTTTCGGTAGTGTATAGTCCGAGATACCTAACCCTCAATCAATAGAATTATCCTTTCTGTTACCACAGTATAATGGCTGTCTCTTGCCGTTATTATACAATATGTAATTATCATATATTCCCCGCTTTGTTTACGCAGTTTTTTATATTTATCTAAAAGTAATAAATAGTATTACATTTTTTATATTTTCCCAAAGTCGTAAATAGTATATTATTATTTATTTTATTTTTGGTTAACGAAGTTCAGTTTTATTCTTTTCTCAATATCGTCCCTTTGACAATTCGTCCTGCCCATTAATTTTGTACGGTTTAATAAACATATTTTGTAATTAAAATGGAAATCAAAGCGCATTCATTAAATGTGGTGGCACTAGACCAACAACAATGTACTGTATGTTTGATGGTCAAAGCAAAGTATTGGAAAACTAGAAAACAAATAATGAACTCGCCTTGTTTCATTTTGAGCTGTCAGCCACATGGAGACGGCGAAAGAAAAAAAAACAAATCAGCTGATTCACCAACACCACCTTTAATAGATTCGCCTTGATGGAAACCCACTCCATTTATTTAAATCTCAGAATTTGATTTATATTAATAATTCAGAAAAACATTTAATACAAACTCTATTGACAAGTTCATTGTGACCCTACTTTACGCAAATCAAGAAGAAGAGCAATCACATGAACTGACAGGAACTTGTAAACACAACCAGCTACAACTGTCACATTTCCAATTGTCAAACAGCGATTTTTGTTGGAAAATTCAGCGGTGTTGGTGAGTGCAGTAGTTTGTCTAAAATTTTGCCCATTTTTTCACGACTTAAAAGAAACCAAATAGCAAAATGACCAACGCATGGAGAGCAGCTGGGCTTACGTAAGTATGATGAGACAACAATGGAAAACTGGTGATAAAGTTTTGCACAACCATTTGTGGGCACATCCATTACCAGCTCCACATTACGTAATTTCAATATAACATGCTGAATTTTTTTTTCTGCTTTTCCAGCTACATTCAATACTCCAACATCTGTGCTCGCGTTGTGCGCCAAGCACTTAAGAGCAATCTGCGTGCCGATGTAAGTTAAATGCAGAATATCGAATGAGGAATCTGATATGATTGATTTAATGTTTTTTCGTAGGCTGCTAAGCGGAACGAGACTCATGTTAAGTTCACTCCATGGATTGATGGAAAACCAGCACGTAAGTATAGTATTTTATATTATTTAAGAGGAATTGCAATACTCTCACTTGCCTTGTCGGAGGATTGACTATAATATCGAAATTTTCATAACGGAGGCGGACAAATCGTCTCGTTTATATCTTATGATTTTCGCGCAATGCAATATGCAAATACTCTATTTTGTTACTTCAATCCACATTTTTAAAGCACTATAGTTTATTGGGTGTAAAATTACATATCTGGTAACTTTTGACAAAACAGCTTAACTGACTTATAGCAGGTTTTAATTTTTGAGCAATGCGAAAATTTTGCATTTTTATTAAGATGTTATGTGTAAAGAATAGTTTAAATATTTCACTAGAATACGAAAATTTAGTTCTTAATAGATAGAAAGTGCTAAGTCGACATGAGTTGTTGTGTCAAAAGTACTTGGTTACGTGTGTAATAAAAATTACACAAAATATACCAGTTCAATTTTACGGAACTCTTTAATGAAAACACTTTAGCAATAATAATTGCTGAAATCAAATTAGGTATTACATTTTTACAATTGTTATTTTTTCATTGCTTTTGTTTCCACTTAATATATTTTGCGCGTATTTTATATCATTGAATTTACAGATGAGAAGTAAAATATCACGGAGCTAAATATTTGCATACGTTAACATAAAAAAGTATGCGATGTAGTAAGTTAAAATCACCATCAGTTGGTCGTTTTCTTCCCAATTATTTTGTTGAGACGTACGCACCAAAACTAACATGTCCTTTTTGTGCCTCAAAACAATTTGGCCCATGCTTTGTTCATTTTTCAGCGAAGAATTGAAAACAAAACAAAACTTCCCCACTGTGAAAATATTGAAATTTATTTTAACAGATAATCGATTGATAATCTTTAAAGACCTACTTGGAGATCGCTTACGCCAATCGGTTCTACCGTTACTGCAGCAGCATTACGCATACATATATCACACAACAATAACAAAGAGTGACTTGCACATAATTAGTGATTCCCCAATCGATTAAGAATATGAAATTTTAACGTTGAAAAAATCCCACTCCCTCGCAAAGTGCATAACCAAGATGCAAAACGCTTCAGAATAAAAAGCTACTTAAGGCTTACAAAAAAACCGAATTTGTGGAAATGAATAACTTCATGTGTCACTCACACTCCCTTTAGTGTTTTCTTTTTTTAACCAGATATCGGAATGTTTACTAATCAACCCCAGTCAAACCAGTGTTTATGCTTATTAAGCTTTGTGTCCAAGTTTATCTCACATTCTATATGCATGTGAAAGCATATATTTTTATATGTGTATGTAAATAGTTTTTATATTCAAATAAGTATAATAAGTTTATTTTGCAGGGCGCGCTGTTGAAGAAGCGTAAGCGGCATTTATTCGCAACACCCACCATCAACGCTGTCCCCTTGAGTTGTATTTAAGGAATTTCCGTTTCTACATACGATGGGAAAAGAATAAATAAAAAAATATGAGATATTCATAAAAAATGCTTACATTTATTTAATACAAATCAAGGTACATGGAATGCATGTAATGCTATTGCATATAAAAATATAAACAATCAAAATTTAAAGCTTATGGTAAATAGACAGAATATAATTAGATTGATAATACCAATGATTTACCATTTATTGTTACAGTAATGTGCTGGTGTAAAATATTTTCAAAGGCAATTACTTTATATAATATAATAAACTTCCGAAAATTTTAAAGCTAGAACTACACATCCAAATCCCACAGTTGTTCGGTTTTCATCAATTTATTCAACTATATTTTTCGTAAACTATTTATATGAGCTGAATAAAGCGCTAAGAAACACATTCAGAAGGCTTCGTACGGCGTTCCACCTCAATTTCTTACAATTTTGTATGTATGTATAACCATAGTAATTTCCTACTACGCTTCATCGTGGTCTTCACCAATATTGTAAAAATTATCCCAAGTTTGTAGCTCCTCGTACAGCTTACGACCTGGGCTCTCTGTCGAACGGCACTGACAGTGAGCAATAAGTTTGTAATCAGGTGCCAAGTGACCTTCCTCCACACCTCTGCGACAAAATCGAATAATACAGTAGTTAGAGACAAAAGTCTTGAAGAATACAAACCTCTTAAGAAAAAGTTTGCATGCATTCATCGCAGCTTCGGTTGGTAATTCGCGCATAAAACAGCCAATAAATGCGATACCCATGGATTTTGAATTGTAACCAATTGTGTGAGCACCAATCACACCCCAACCGCGGCCTTCGTACACGTTACCATCGCAGCCGACTAGAAAATTATAAGCGATGTCGTTCCATTCGCGTGATTCAATATGAAAGCACTGAGGAAGAAGATAACAACTTGTTTTAGCGGGTTTGTGATTTGAATTCACTACATGATGAGGCCTATCCTAACTAACGGATTTTCGATATGATGATTGTAAGTGATAAAGGTTTAACTCTTTTTAAATAACAAAAGTTAAGAAGGGTTTTAAAATATCGATAAAGTCATATAAATACTTTAAGACAAATGATGCAATATGGCAAGGCAGAATTTATTATCTTTTTTTTGTGCAATCTGCGTGAAGCACTCAGTTTGAATAAAATAAAACAAATTAAAAACTGATTATCTAAATCGTGAAAATAATTCAAGTACAGTCTACTTCTAAGCAGGTTAATTATTTTATATATTACCTGTATGTCACGAATTATGCGTATGTTTATTGCTTGCTTCTCGGAGCTCTCTGTTGCGGTATGTGCTGTAATTCATATGCATTTTATTTAAAAAAGAAGGATTACCATTTCATTATTTGTATACAATACTCACATATAATCACTAATTTCACTGGTTCTGGTACGAAATCATAATCTTCCATGGGCTTCTGTGCAAGCCAAGTACTACGTGGTATGACAGCGCACAAATCTTTCGGTATTTTATACTCTTCAAAATTTAAATATGTAAATAATAAATGTAACTAGGTAATTTAGCCAAACAACAATCAGAGCCATCACTAACGAATGTGTCACAGAATTCAGTTAACGGAAAATGATTTTCGAAAAATTCTAGATCAATCGTCGGACTGTCTATAATTTTATGTGACACATTGGTTAGTGACGTCGTCAAGGTATTAACTTATACTGTCGATGAATGCATCTCGTTTTACACGCTCCTCTTGTTCTTCGCTTTCCTGCGATAATAGCGAATCGCTATCATTTCCTCGGGCCCCTGCTGATGCGGCTGAAGTTTGGCGAGATATTTCAGGCAAACGCCTTTTAATACGTTGTATAATCTGTATGTTTCCGTTAATATTTGTGACGTTGCCAATTCTAACATTTGAAGAATTTTCGATGTGTACATTTTCCAAAGTTTGCACACTATTTATCGAATTCAGTAGTTCACGCAGATTATCTATAACCACAGCCATATCGGTGGGAGCTGCGCAGATGAAGCAAATATGTACATATATAAACATATATCTAAAGTTATGGTTTTTTTTTAATATTTTTTCTTACAATACTGATTTCCCAATATTTTAGTTGTTAAGGTATCATTTGTAGTGTCGAAATCAGCTTCGGCTTCCGTCTCGTAGTCGCCATCGCTGCTGGATATGATGGACGACTCTGCTATTGAAGATATATCATCCTCTTCTATTTCGGCACTGCCTAATTTTTCTTGCCGTTCGATCCATTGCCGTGTAGCAGCCCTTTTCTCCTCATTTAACCCGCCGGTTTGCGACATGATTACATTTGGCACTTCAATAAGCAACGTTCACAAGAATATTCAATGTTTTTGCCTAAATAATTTTTATCACACGCAAGTAACTTATCTAGCCATTGATCAAAAGATATTGCTTGCACAGTTTCATATTGTCAGGTCGTAATTTTATTTTTTGCAATTTACTTTACAGTGGATTTCACAATTATTTTCCTTAGTCAATTTCAACTTTGTACTTCTTTATTATTGCCATTAACAATTGAAACATTTTAACTTGAGTAGTATCATAGATAACGTAGTATATCCAGGATATTAAAAACCTACTCAAAAAGTTTAAGCAACAATAAAACTAAGGTCATCTATGAAAATAAATGCACACATTCAACTGTTCCAGTATTATTTTTATTTTTTGGGCTCTGCCCGGGGCGAATATCAGATGGTTCATCCCAAGGCGAATCTATACATTTATGAATTCGCCTAGGCTCAGCTGTTGGTTACCACCAAGACGAATTAGCCACAGAAGGTGGCGCCTTCCGTTACTTTATTTCTTGCGATTTTGACACGGCTGACGTCATACACAAAATGAATAGAAATAAACAAAACCATAATAAGAAAGAGAAATTACATGGATGTAAAAACTGATATTTAAACTAAACAAACTAATGAAAGCGAAGTGCCACGAGCTGAATTATGTATATTTATAAAAATATCTTCAAATGCAGTTTTTTGGCGTTTTTATGACGAGACGCCGTAGCAAGAAAATGTTTGCATGCGTGTAATTTATTCGGCTCGATAGTTTGTAAGGTTTTCGCCATCTCTTTGCCTTCATTTTATTTGTATATTCTCGGGGCGTCACGTCGCAGGGAGTTCAGAAAGTGCAATCTTGTATTATATAATTCTTCTGTTGAATTAATCTCCTGAGTTGAGCATTGCCAATACAAATAATATTTGACATTTGTCAAACAGACAGAAGTACAATTTTACACGATAGAACAACGTATAAAAATTATTGAAACTTATTATGAACATGGTCGTTCTTTAAAACAACGTATTGCAAAGTTCGTGTGTTTAGTGGAAATAATCATCGGAATGAGTAGACAATTCAAAAAACATTAGTAAAAAAATGTCAAGAAACTGGTTCTATCGAAGGTAGAAAAAGGACTGACAGACCGAAAACTGGACGTTCTGATTTGAATATTGCTGCTCTAGCGCAAAATGTTGCTGAACAACCTTCAACATAGATATATCGACATCTTAACAATTATGCATTCTTCAAACGACTGTTAGACGGATTTTATCTGCAGCACGCCCTTTATAATTTGGAGTTTATTTTATTAAATTTTTTCATCATATTTCTATTTTATATTTACTTTTACTAAATTTGAGTACTTTTGCTTCACTTATAAAAGAGATATACATTTTTTTTTCTTTTTCTGAGTTTCAAAGTTTTTTTCGTATTTTTCGAATTTTACGGCAAAATTCGCTGTACAATAGTTGCCGTCTCAAATTTTCGAAAAGGCTTCTGGCGAATATTTAAAGATATTTTTTTAGATTGTTAACCATGAAGAATTCGGTTTCCAGGACTTATGTGATCGCTTCAATTCGTCAATTTCTTATAAAATCCTTTGACTTTTAGGTCTATATTTATTTTCAATTGGTTCATTTTAAAAGGGCATGTTATGTTATAACATGACATTTTCTTCAAAGCGTATACCACTTTCCCGTGAATATTATTCGTACATTAATCATATAATATCTGCGAAGATTATACACGAACGTATAAGGAGAACTGTATGTTATGTACATACATATGTAGGTATACATTAATTTCAGCGGAATTTTGTTTAGATATATTGGCTTGTATAATTTATTTTTGTTGTACTCCATAGGTCTATGCGACCTTCTTATCGAGCAACCATTTTGCAAGTGTCTTCGCCATAGCAGCTGATTTGCTTTTGTTTCCCATTTGCTGGTTTCAATGTCAAAGCGCCCTGCTTCTACAGGGATGGCAGAATACAAGGTTGCGCCTTCCGAATTCATTGGCTCGTCATGCTCCATGAATAAACAAACAAAAGGAAGGGATTTTTCTTGAAGAGGAAGAGTAGGCGAAAGAATAAAAACTACCAGACACAAGAAATTATACACACACACACTTTCTAGACACGGTATCATTTGCATAAAAACAGCATTCGGAGGCATTATATTAGTTTTTGCTTTCACACTTTAACAAGCGACGTTCGTTTTTTTTTTTGTTTTTGTTCGTTTGTTCGTATTCGAAAGGAGCTTAACTTCAGACTTGTCAAAATATAGCTACTGTTTTGTGAAGACGCCACCTTCAGTGTTTTGTTCGCCCTGATGTGCTCGAAGCAAACTTTTTTTTCAGTTAGCTTTTCGCTGTCAAATAAAATTGTAATTTTTTCTGCGGACATTTATTTTACGATTAATGGTAGTAGTGGTAAATTTTGTTATTTATTGTATCTATTAGAATGGCCGAAAATTATAGCACTAGAGACTATAATGATGAGAGCAGTGAGGATGAAGCACGTAAAGCACAAAAACGGAAGTTTACATCCGCTCGACAAACACATATTGGATTGCAACAACAACAGGTTGCTTCTCTTTCGGCTGACAGTGATGATAGCGATGGCCCTCCGCCGGCAAAATCTATTGCCGCACTTGCCGAAAGCACTGCCAATGAAGAAAGTGATGGGTATCATGATGAAGATACCATCGAACCTAACCCAGATGGTAACATGCGCCTTGTTGCCTCGCATTATAATGAATTGAAAGAGACCGGACGCAAAGAGCGACTCAAATCGCGAATAGTATATATGCGAAATTTTAATAATTGGCTCAAGAGCCAACTTATTGTAGAGTATTTGGATCGCATCAAAGAACAAACTCGCGTGGGCGACCCTATGCGTGTTCTTGATTTGTGCTGTGGCAAGGGAGGTGACCTTCTGAAATGGGAAAAAGCAAATATTACCCATCTTATATGTACAGATATTGCTGAAGTGTCGGTGGATCAATGTAAAAAGCGATATGAACAAATGCAATCGCGAGCTGACAAAACTAAATTTGCCAATAAGTTTTCAGCGGAATTCTTTGCGTGTGATGCCACATTGGTACGCTTGCGCGAACGTTATATGGACAAATCGTTGAAATTGAATTTGGTGTCATGTCAATTTGCTTTTCATTATTCATTTGAATCTCTTACTCAAGCGGAGTGCATGGTTCGTAATGCGGCCGAATGTCTGCAACCCGGTGGATACTTTATAGCCACAATCCCGGATGCGAACGAAATAATGCGTCGTCTTCGGCAGTCGCCAAATGCCCGCAGCATTGGCAATGAGCTCTATAAAATCGAGTTTGCATGCGACACAGATCCACCACCGCTTTTTGGTGCTAAATATCAATTCCATTTGGAGGGTGTTGTTGATTGTCCCGAATTTTTGGTACATTTCCCAACATTAGTTAAACTTTGCCGTAAGCATGGTTTAAAACTTGAGCGCAGAACCACTTTCCCAGATTATTACAAGGAGTCGTTAGAAAAAGGTAAGCTACTTTATTTTAAAGGAAATAGAAAATTAGAGCAAATAACTATTTTATAGGTCGATCATTGCTGCAACGCATGAACGGGCTGGAAACTGTGTACCCTAATCGCTGTGGGAAAGATCCGGAGTTTCAGCATTTAAAAAGCTTAACAAGAAGCAGTCCATCAAAGGCCGTAGGGACGCTTTCAAAGTCGGAATGGGAAGCTACAAGTATATTGAAAATAAATAAATTTTGTGGTCGCTATAAATTAAATATAAATTTCTTAAGAACAAACTCATTAAAAAATATATTTCCAAATATCATATTTGTAGCCACCACATAGGTATACCTAAAATCGATATATTAACGTAATACATTTACTTTTTTACAGCCCTTTACCTAGTGTGCGCTTTCCGTAAATGCAAGAATACATGGGATAATGAGGGAAAACCAGTCTTCGAGTTCGACTAGATATGGTACTCCGGACAATGTTCCAGTTTGTGTTAAAAGTAACCAATTAAAAAATTTTGCACCTGTTCGATTATTGGAATATTTGTTACTTTATTTAATTGAGACAATTCAATTACGAAAATATACGAGTATATTTAAATTACTTAACTTCTACAGAATTTAAATACATCTAAAAGCTAACCATATTAAGTATACAGTTCAAATAGTATCATTCGCCAAGCGTAGACCAATTTTCTTTTTATAGAATGGGTTGATTGGACTAGGCATTGAATTGGGTTTCAGCAATCCCTTCCCAGGCTTCTTGTCTGCATCATATGGTAAATTGGGCGAACTTTTAATTTGTTTGATGTACTCGCTGGGATTCTGCATAGTGTTGTGCTTGAGTGCTATTTTTACACGTTTCACGCTGCCCATTGTTGGTGTACTGAATGCAGCTTTACCTTTCTTGGCACTAATAGGTGTTGATGTTTTGTTCGCCAATTTCTTTGCCATCGGATTAGGTACTAGATTTGCGTTGGCTTGTTTCAATTGTATTTTTCGTGAAGGTATAAAATATTCTACTTCACCTTCAGCCAATGGCGTGTCCCATTTGGATTTTGCTTCCTTTGCTTGTGCTTCTTGGACTTTGATAGGCTTATCTTTTGTACTGTCTTTCTCTACTATGGGTGCTTTCGGAACATTAGTTTTACTTGTTTTAATTTTATCAAGCTGAGTTCCCTCTGTTTCTTTGTTGATCTGAGTCGTCACACCTTGGACTTTGATGGACTTATCTTTTGCTTTGTCTTGCTCTACTAGGGGTGCCTTCGGAACATTAGTTTTACTTGTTTTAATTTTATCAGACTGGGTTCCCTCTGTTTCTTTGTTGATTTGAGTTGTCACCCCTTGGACTTTGATGGGCTTATCTTTTGTTTTGTCTTGCTCTACTATGGGTGCCTTCGAAGCATTAGTTTTACTTGTTTTAGTTTTATCAAGCTGGATTCCCTCTGCTTCTTTATTGTTCTGAATGGTCACTCCTATTTCGTCAACGTCTTGTTTTTCGTGCTCTTTTGTATTCGTACTATCTTGTGCAGGCGCTAATTCAATGTTTTTCCTCTTTTTTAATTTTTTGTTAGGCCATAAATCTTCTTCGCTAATTTCTTCTTCCACCCAACCACTCATTCCAGAGGTTGCTTTTCTTTTACGCTCCTTCAGGTATTGCTTCGGTATTGCTTTCAGAATTGTTTGATCAAAATTTGATTCATCTATTTCTTCGAAGTTCAGGGATTTTAGCAACTTTCGACGTTTTCTTTTATTCAGCTGCTTTAGTTTACGCCCTACACTAAATAATTCATTTTCAACATTTTCTAGCTGCTCAATTTTATCTTTCATCAATGGTTTCTCTGCTTTTGCTTTAAAACGTTGAATCCTTTTTACACCTAACGGAAATTCGCCTTGCTGATATGTTTTGAAAATATCCAATTGCTTACGCAAACTTTTTCTGATCTTAGTACTAATATCGTCATCTTTATAGATAAGTCTTTCCAATTCTTCAATCACATATTTGGCATCTAATGGCAGTTCTGGCATAAATACGTCAACGTCTCCGGCGCGTGGATCCAAGTGCTGCTCCTTTTGTGTGGTCTCTGTTCCATCATCTTCTTCTTCGTTTTCCTCATTATCTTCATCAATCTTTTCCAAATCATTAATAGAAGTAGTTGGGAAGCCCATACGTTCCCATGCATTGAATTTCTCGGTGTATTCGCGTCCCAAAGCGCTTTGATATAGCAAATGTTTTAGCACTTGTAAGCGACAATGTGATACAAGCTTAGCATCGCGACCTTTTGCCAAATACGTAACGAAAGGGCGCACAAAGTCTCCCACTTGTTCTGCGCTAATATCTCCTTCTGACACTTTGGCTAGTTCTTCAAAAAATATATCTAGAAAGTGCATCGTTAATCCAATTGCAGGACTTTCGTCAGCTAAAACTGTCAACTTCATATGGTCATTAAAGAGCTTGATGGACTCTTTTGTCCAGCCACTGCGTTTTAGAACACGAAACATATAGCGCAACATTCGGCGCACTAGCATCATGAATTTGTCAATACGCCATTGATCGATTCCAAACCACTCATTGCACATTGTCTGCATGAACGCTCCGAAAAAATTCACACTAGTGTTCACGTCCCCATCGAAGCATTCAGTTAATTTTCCCAGCTGTTCGGCTAGATTTTCTTGAACCAAAGGTTTATCCGACATCCACATATTATAGTATAGTCCTTTCCAAATGCGTAGAAAGTCATCCTCCGTTAAAGGAAAAGAACTGCACGCGCGTAGTTCTAG
This sequence comes from Anastrepha fraterculus, assembly GCA_037575425.1. Taxonomy (NCBI): domain Eukaryota; kingdom Metazoa; phylum Arthropoda; class Insecta; order Diptera; family Tephritidae; genus Anastrepha; species Anastrepha fraterculus. The sequence goes on along the minus strand of JAYXIM010017766.1, from coordinate 32,289 downwards.
CCATTTTCGTAGTTTACGAATTTGACGATTACGTTTATTGAGATCGTTACATGCAAGCGCACGTACAATTTGCACCTCCTGCTCAATTATGCGTATGTGTTCAGGTACCACTTCGCTTTCAGACTCTTCCTTCGACGCATCTTTTTCAGCAACAACCGAATTACGTGAGAACTTTCGAGAATTGAAGGGCTTCTTTATCTTTTTCGCTTTCATTATTACCATTTTTTTCCACTTAAATTGTTGAGATATTAATATTTGGCAAACTTTTGCGATGTCACCACGTGCTCTGCTTATGACAACAATAAAATAAACTTTGGAGTGATAGAACAAATGTCAAAACATACCAAACTTATTGACAGCTTTGTCCAACCAGAGTGTACTCAGTAAACAGTGTGCCTCTGTAACAGCATATGAGGGAGGCTACTATTACGACTTAAAATAAATCTATATATATAAAAAGAAGTTACATTTCCTTGGTAATCTTATAACTCAAGAACGGGCTCACCTATCCAAACCAAATTTTTAGGCTTTGTTTGAACTATTCAGTAGATGGTTTGTGTTTTAAAATTTTAAGAATCGGATACCAGGGTCTCGAGAAATAGGCCAAAACGTGAACCCGGGTAACCCTAGGATGTGTTTGTACAATATGGGTAGCAAATGGAAGCTGTTGATGATTCTATAGCATCGAGTATTTTTGATGTCGCTCCGTGACTAGGGTCTCGAGATATCGCCCAAAATGTGGACCCCGATAACTTAAGGATGTGTTCGTACAATATGGGTAGCAAATGGGAACTGTTGACGATTTCTATAGTATTTTTTCATACCGTTCCGTGACTAGGGTCTCGAGATATAATCCAAAACGTGGACCCGGGTAACCCTAGGATGCGTTTGTACAATATGGGTAGCAAATGGAAGCTGCTGAGGATTCTATAGTAAAGAGTATTTTTGATACCGCTCCGTGACGAGGGTCTCGAGATATCGCCCAAAATGTGGACCCAGATAACTTAAGGATGTGTTCGTACAATATGGGTAGCAAATGGGAGCTGTTGATGATTTCTATAGTATAGAATATTTTTCATACCGTTCCGTGACTAGGGTCTCGAGATATAATCCAAAACGTGGACCCGGGTAACCCTAGGATGTGTTTGTACAATATGGGTAGCAAATGGAAGCTGCTGATGATTCTATAGTATAGAGTATTTTTGATGCCGCTCCGTGACTAGGATCTCGAGATATCGCCCAAAATGGGGACCACGATAACTTAAGGATGTGTTCGTACAATATGGGTAGCAAATGGAAGCTGTTGATGATTTCTATAGTATAGAGTATTTTTCATACCGTTCCGTGACTAGGGTCTCGAGATATAATCCAAAACGTGGACCCGGGTAACCCTAGGATGTATTTGTACAATATGGGTAGCAAATGGAAGCTGCTGATGATTCTATAGTATAGAGTATTTTTAATGCCCCTCCGTAACTAGGGTCTCGAGATATCGCCCAAAATGTGGACCCCGATAACTTAAGGATGTGTTTGTACAATATGGGTAGCAAATGGAAGCTGTTGATGATTTCTATAGTATAGAGTATTTTTCATACCGTTTCGTGACTAGGGTCTCGAGATATAATCCAAAACGTGGACCCGGGTAACCCTAGGATGTGTTTGTACAATATGGGTAGCAAATGGAAGCTGCTGATGATTCTATAGTATAGAGTATTTTTAATGCCCCTCCGTAACTAGAGTCTCGAGATATAGACCAAAACGCGGACCTGGATAACCCTAGGATGTGTTTGAACCACATGAGTATCCATTTCGGCAAAAATGTAAAGCACTTATGGATTTAATTGTGAAATTATATGTATTTGGGGAGGTGCGTTGCCATATGTACTCCATCGAATGGCAGAAAAGGGGGTGCAGCCGTTCCTGAGTTATGACATTTTATGTGAGTAATGGTTTCCTCTCATACGAAATGCCTGTATAGGAAAAACAATAACAAATACACAGCAGCTTATGAGCGTTTCTGTTGTACTGTTGTGGTTGCAAGTGTATTATGCTAATATTAATTTTGGGCGAAAATATAATAAAAACTGGAGCATTCAAGGAACTGGAAAAACATTTTGAACTTTATTTATTTTAGCATAATTTATTTAGCGTAAAAAATTGAAATGGAAATTAAAGAATCAAAGTTTAATTACAAGTTTTTATCGGCTCTTTCACCTTACCTGTATATAGGTGACCACCACAATCAAATTTTAAAAAAGTACAGAAAAGGCTATTGTGACATCTTTAGAAAGTATGTTGAATGAAAAAAATCAACTAATTCAACTGTTTAAACATTTTACGAGTTCTATAAAGAAAACTTAATATGAAAAATTTCTTGCGATATAAAAAAAAAAATTTTATGTATGGTGGTGCGAAGCCCACTGGGAAATGCTAGTATTTATATAAAAATTAACCTAATTTTGATTACTTTGTAATTATATTAAAGAAATTTGGCGCGGTGTTCATTTATTAAACATACTCTAATTCAAAATGAGAATAATTAAACTAATTATGAAACCAGTGTGCGGAATCCACCACTTTTGTTCTGACGTACAGAAACTAAAGGTGGTGTCTTATGAAAACCACTACGTTATATTTCGCTATTTTGACAACTGGTTGTCGTGCTGAACGATAAAAAAGAAGTAGACAAAAGGAAGATAAATCACTTCTATTACTATTCTATCATTCTTGCACTTTTGTGGTAGGCCTATCTTCTTTGTTTTTTTTCTAAAAGACATTTCTTCCACATCTACCACCGTAAATCCACCATTTTTAATGCTTTTAATATTCTCATAACCGTACAACACGTAATACAAAATATGAGATTTCACTTTTATGAAATCGAGTCCCTTATATGTTTAAATCATAAGATATTATTATTATTTCGAACTAAGTAGGGCAAATTGGATATTATCAACTTTTGTGGCTTACTCCACATCTACACCTTCCACTAAATGGGTCTTATAAGGCGTTCAAATATAAGTAGATTATCTAATTTTTTGTGCTTAAAAAATTTCTCTTCCGAAATCTGAGATTATAAAATAGTCCTTGGTTATTACCATACTTTTTTACATACAACACTGTGTTTTATGTAAAATGGATGTAAAGGGAAACGTCAAAGTGAAAACTATATAAAATGGATGCCGGCAAAGAAAACAGGTTTGTAGGCATAATTTGAAAAAAATTTTGTTAGGAATTGTTAACTATTCATGTATTCATAAAACAGAAAGAAACGCGTGGCCATAAACGCTTTGTCCTCTTATTACTTATTATAAAATGCAATATCGAATGCGTTTTGCTGCCATCATTTTTTGACATCTCAGTAAACGTCGATTACGGAAAAAATCGACAAAACCTGTGTGTTTTTTTTTTGCTCTCTTTCCCTTTTTCGTTTCAAACAGGGGGAAAAACAAACATTGTAATCGTATCATCCGGGCTTTTGCTATCTTTATTTACAATACGTTCACATATGCATTACTCACCTATAAATCCACCAAATTAATCTTCCCGTTCACATATGACATATCAATACTGCTTTGAGAGGTTTTTCTTCAAAGAAATTATTTTGGTGGAGTATTTCGGTGTTTTTGGTTTCTTTAATTATTATTAACGATATGAAGAAAATACAAGGAGAAGGAATAGCTAATTTAATTGCGCAATTAATTGGCTGCTAATAATAAACAGTTGGAGGAAATCCGTAGGCGATGTTTACTGAGGTTGCAAAAATCTATGGCAGCAATGCGCATGGGATATTCTATATTACATTTTATAATAAGTAATAAGAGGAAAAAAACATTTATGGACACTCGCTTTTTTTTGTAAAATTAATCCATAATTAATAATATTTAACAAAAATTTTATTACAATTATGTTTACAGACCTGTTTTCTTTGTCAGCATCCATTTCATTTAGTTTTTATTTTGATGTTTCTCCTTACATTTCGAAAGTTATGTTTATTATCTAGGATTATTTTATAATCTCAGATTTTGGGAGAGACATTTTGTATGGAAAATCGCACTTTTTGATTACGGATTTCGAGTTAAGCGCAAAAAGTAGATCATCTACTTATACAGGGTGGCTGATGAATTTTGCTACATTAAGAAACTCAAATAACTTTTTTTTTAGTGTATGGAATTCATTTTTTTTTTTCAAGTTGAAGGTCATTAAATTTTATTAAATGTAGCTTAACTAGTTTTAAAAATAATTGAATTTAAATGCCCCCCATTCTCGTTGACACAAGTGCGGCATCTTAGTAAAAAGTTGTTCATTGCTGCTTTGAGAGTTGCGACAGGAATAGCCGCAATTGTTGCCCGAATGGATTGTTTTAGTTCATCCAAATTTGTTGGCTTTGTTTTATAAACTTCTTGTTTACATAAGCCCCACAAGAAAAAGTCAGGTGCAGTAAGGTCAGGCGACCTGGGGGGCCAACGAAATTCGGAGTTTCTTGAAATCAGTTTATTGGGAAATTTTCTTTGCAACTCTGTCATAACAGTCTGGGCTATGTGAGACGTTGCCCCATCTTGTTGAAACCACACAGAGTTGAAAGGAATTCTCTTTCGGCGTAGTTCTGGATAGAAAAATTCTTTCAGCATTTTCAAATAACGGTCTCCAGTAACCGTAACGGCGCGACCATTTTCTTCAAAAAAATAAGGCCCGACAATACAGCGTGAAGAAACCGCACACCACACTGTCACGCGAAGAGGATGCAATTCCGTCTCGTGGAGTATCTGTGGGTTAGAAGTACTCCATATTCGACAATTTTGTTTGTTCACATTGCCGTTTAAATCGAAATGGGTCTCATCAGACATGAAAAGGCAGTTTAACATGTTTTGGTCTTCTTCCACCATTTGCAGAATCTTCTGGCAAAATTCCAAGCGAATCGGCAAGTCTGCTGCAATCAGTTTGTTAACCATTTAAATTTTGTAGGGAAATAAGTCTAAATCTTTGTGCATTATTGTTTGCAAAGACTGTCGGCTGACACCAAGTTGAGCAGATAAGCTTCTTGTTGAAACCCTTGGATTGCTTTGTATAGCTGCAGCTACAGCAGCGATCGTTTCCTCCGTCCGAACTGGTGGGTTTCGATGATAAGGCCTTCTTGCGACTGTTCCTTGCTCAGCAAAATTATTCACCAGTCTCATTATGGTCCATCTGCTCGGGGGGATCGCCGCCAAACAACCGCCTGTACTCTCTCTGTACCAAAACTACGGACTCCAGTGCGTGATAGCGGCGGACTATCCAAATTCTTGTTTGCGTGTCCCAGTTATCCATTTTAATAAATTTTAAAAATCAATCTGCAAATTAAAACAAAAATGGAACAGATAACTTAAAAAGAAAAAAGTTATTCAATTTTTTTTTGGTAGCGGCTTTCATCAGCCACCCTGTATGTGAAGGCATTATTACGTTATCAGCATAAAAGCACATGTGAGCTGCTCGCCATCTGTGGCAAACCCCGACTGTGGCATGTTGATCGTCTGTAGCCTACCTTAGAACAGACAATTTTGACAGCTTGTGCCCGCGTAATGTCTTTACTTATATATTTTTTTCAAAAGAGCATTTAATTAGATTTATTTTGTTGGCAGTTGAACGATTTATAAAAAGTAAGTTAAAGTACATACTAAAATCTTTAAATCGTTTGTTTGTGCAATATTTTTCAGAAAATTCCGCGATGAATTCATACATTGAACAAGCAATGGACAAGATTTCTGATTTGCAACAGCAAACTCATTTTTGTGTTAATAACTATGATTATTATCATAAAAATAATGAAGCTGATATTTTGCGTCAAAAGCAGAAACAACTTCGTGTTAGCGCTATGCATCTTAATGGATTTCTGAACGCATTAACCGAATTACAAAATACAATTGAGGAAATAACAACCCAATGCGATGAAGTGGATGCGCTTCTGGAGAAATGTAAATCTGTAAAAGGTAAAATGGATGAGGAAAGTGACAGCAACAAAGAGAACATGTAGATATTAAAATTTATTTATATTTATATATTTTCTAAACTCAATCTAATGAGTAAGAGTTGATACAACTTTTTGTTTTTTAATTTGTACACACTACTATTCAAATAAATAAAACATGACAGGTAGTACTGCAGTAAAATTTTATAATCAACAACACCACCTGGAGCACCCACATGGTCATAACTACAACTACTTGATCGCGCCCACTGAATGCTTTCATCCGATTTCAACCACTACTAATCACTCTTCCGGATTTATATCCGGCCAAGGACTGTCACTTCAGCAGCATTCCCCATATATGTATGGGGAATGTTTATGCTCCTATAACAACAACAACAACCACTTATCTCAGACGGAGAGCGTCAGGTGCCTCGTTAGATGAGATTAACAGTGACAATTGTTGACTACTCTTATTAGAAGGGCTTGATGGATTGTGAATTAAAGCCCGATTGACTTTTTCTCGAGTAACAACAGAGATGTGGCTCGCAAAAGCGTTGCAGCCTTTGGGATTGATAAGAGAAACAAAACTAAGCTACTTGGTTATGTGTAGAGCACATAGCCTTCGTGCAGTGTATCCTGGGTAATGCCAAATGATCTACGGCGTAACGAGCTCCTTTTAAACCTGAACACCTGCTTTATTTTTTGGACTGCCATGAAAATAAGAAGACAAACCTAAAAACTTTGGACGGTGGTAGGATGTTGTAGGGCTGGAGGAGTAAGCACCAGTAAGGAGATGTCCACAAACCTTCTAGTATACCGTAGCCCCAGCACCAGAGTAACATCACTCATCCCTTCTTACTTTCCCCGAACCCCTACCCCCTTCCTGTTTCAATTCCAGCATTTGGTTCTCGTAACTTGACATGGGTCAAGTGGCTGAAGGCCATCTTCGGTGATGTTCTGGCCTGCATAACGTTAAATATAGGACAAGTGACGACATCGCCCACCGCTGCACAGCTCTGCACCCGCAATCACTCCATTTGGCGCGGCTGCTTTCCAACATCAGGTCACAACAACTGCAGAATGTGTAGGGGGCGGGTCTGGACTAGGTACCGACTGAATCATCCAAACACTAAGAAATTTGTAGTTTATTTAACTTGGCAGCGAAGGACTATCCACCGATGACTGGAAGTTGCCGAGAGGCAGTACTGCATTCATATTGCTATCAATGAGCTCCATCGTAGTTGAGCCTAAAAATATGCAATGTAAAATGTGTATACAGTATAGCTCGTTTAATTACAACCACTTAACAGATTAGAAATTGTGCTTTCTACGAATCCATCTTGATTGATTCAGCCTTGATTTTTTTTTAGAAAAGTTGTTCTGAAGCTCAGATTAGTTTGATGGAAATGCATGCTGAAGTACCCAAGTTTTAACTCCAGTTGAATTAGTGATATTTGAAAAATACCTCTTCTTTTATTGAAATAAATAATATAAATAAATTTGTATGTGAAAGCAACAACAATTATCGTGTTTCCTCGGGCTATCCAGCTCAGTATCGCGGATTAGTTTTAATGAAGAAAAAACAAAACGGATCATAAATTGAACCGTATCTGTCTCAGGATCTCATCGTTGTATTTACATTTGCGTGCAAAGTTTTTACACATTTTTATTTACTACTCGCTAGATGTTGGTGAATCGAAAGTAGCTAATTTCTAAAAGAAGTTTGAACTGGCATGGTTCATATATCGCAAGTTTTTTTAAAGCCTTGAGAACTTAAAATCATAGTACAGAACAAAAATATTGTTGGAGTGAAATTTCTATTTTTTGAAGATGAAATCCGGCATTTGTCCGCCATGATGCATCAAAGGTTTGCTCACTTGTGCCATTGGAATTTTGACAGTCCCTTACAAAAGGTCGCATTTAAGAAGGGCGAAGTAAGTGGAAGAATTAAATACCGTTTTGGTTAAAATGGTAGCAAATTAAATTATAATAAACTAGCGAAAACCCGCCCGTTCCGCTGGTCGTCTTTAAAAAAATCTAGATTAATTAATTAAATTAAGCCGAAAAATACTGTGTGTTTTTTATAAAAATTCTCGCGCATGAATAGTAATGAAAGAAGTTTTGAATAGTAGTAGCAATTAAAAAACGTTTGATGTGGTTTACTTTATTACTTTTTTTATTGTAATGCTCTTTGGTATACAATATTCTTCGTTTAATTAATTTTCTTCTTTTGTAACCACAATATGACGTCACTATTGAATAAAGGTTGATCAACATTGATTTTATTTCTTTGTTTGAAATAATTTTCATATTTCGTTATCTTTTTGGCAATTAAGGAAAAACTTGTGTATATACTCACGTAAATTTACCACTGTTCACTTTGCACTAACAAAATAAAATTTCTTTCTTTTCCGGCTTTATCGTGGCAAATAATATTTTGAAACAATTTTGCGTGAAAAACTTTAAATATTTCAGTAAATCTTCGTTTCCTATCAAATAGATGAAAAATATTCTGAATATTTATTCAAGTGGTTGTTTTTATCAGAAAACAATTTTAAAAACGTGGTTTTCTCTGGAGAAAAAATACTCACTTGTTGTTTGCTTGAAAATCAGATCAGAAAGAAAGTTTGAGCGCGTCGTTGTTCCGTTCTGCATTTGCATAGATGCGCTCCCCTTTACACATAAACAACAACATCAATCGTATGGTACATACACTTCGTCGTGTACGAAAAAGCGGAGAAGGAGAAGAGAACTGTTCTATTCCCCTCCGCTTTAACCCAGCTATGTGTTCAGCTGCAAATGACTTTTTTGCGTGTAGTCTGATATAAAATAAGTTCTATTTACTCTTCTTAAATTTATATAATTTATATTATCTTCAACCGTATATTTGTGAGTACACAGGTAATACGTAAATATATGAATGATATAGGCAATATCTCATATTAGCATAACCTTTCTGCAAAAAATTAAGGAAACGATCACCAATCACGCCGGCAATGATACAATGAATTTTTCACTATAACTGACTTCAGATTAACGTTTATATAGGGTTTTTCAGTAAGAGCGCTTCAACTTTTCAACTTTTTTGAATAAAACACAAACGGTTTGACTTTTTTAACTAATTTTTTTTTATTACCCAGTTTGAACATATACATTTAAGTATGAAATTCGATTTCTTTTGCATGACCACCGCGTGCACATTTTACGCAGTCCAATCGTTGAACCCAATTTTCGACCACTCTTTTGCATAAATCGGCCGAAATTCCAGCAATTTCGCGTTCAATATTAGCTCTGAGCTCACAAATCGTCGCCGGCTTGTTACTGTAGACCAATGACTTCACATAACCCCAAGAACTGAAAAATCTGACCCTAACATCCGCCGTATACTGAAAAGTGATCTCAAAGTCAAGGCTTACAAGATCCAAAAGACGCATGATCTCACACCAAAGCAGCAACAAGTCAGACTTGAGCGAGCGAAGGAGTTGCTCCGCTTGGCCGAAAGCGGTAAATTTCCGAACATTGTGTTTTCTGACGAGAAAATTTTTCAAATTGAGCAATTTGTAAACTGCCAAAACGATAGGGTTTATTTGAGCGACCGTTCATACGAGAATTTGAGTCATCGACTGGCCACCAGGAGGCAGCACCCGCCACAGGTAATGATTAGGACCGCTGTGACTGCTGATGGGTGCAATCAAATCGTTTTCATCGAGCCTGACGTCAACGTAAATGCAAAATATTATCAGGAAAGTATTCTGGAGGTTGCTTTGAAGCAGTGGGCAAACAAACATTTCGGTCGCAGATCATGGACGTTTCAACAGGACTCGGCACCGTCCCATAAAGCTCGAGTGAACCAAGAATGGTTGAAAAACAACCCTCCGAACTTCATAACGCCCACACAATGACTCTCAAATTCACCAGACGCGAATCCGATGTATTATTCTCTTTAGGCCATTTTGGAGAGCAAGGTTCGAACTAAAAGGTTCACCAGTCTCGAGGCGCTGAAAGAAGCCATTGTCCACGAGTGGGCCAAAATGCCTGCAAGTCACATTCGGGCAGCTTGCGATTCGTTTCTGGACCATTTCAAGGGCATAGTCCAGGCAAAAGGTGGTCATATCAAACAAAAGTATATCGATTCTTAATTTTGTATTATTTTCACATATTTTTTACTTTGAATTGAATAAAAGTAACTCTCCAAACTAAATTTATGTCCTTTTTAATTGGTTACACTTAGAGTTCCGGACCCTGTATTGGCAAATAACAAGACTACGAAGCGCCGGCTTCATAGCGTACGCTAAAGTATGTATGAAAGAAAGCAGCGCAGCTTTTGTCGTGTACGCAAGAAAGGCTCAAGTTCTCAGCGAAATGGGCTTTTCAAATATGCCCTAGTCTCATTGTGTAAGAGAAATTGCTTTAGATATCTAGTGTGTATTTATTTCCAACCCAGGACGCACAGGTGGGCGGGCAATATTTTGATAAGTGGGCGTTTAGACTGAGTTATCGTAAGAAAAGGAATACAACTTTTTTATTTTTATTTTATGAATCAGCATCTACATATAATTTTGGCTACGTGTGTATGTGCATGCACTTAAGAATGTGCAACTGTACATTCTGTATTACTCGTCCAACTTTCATTATTTTCCGCTATCGTTGAAGCTTCAACTTATGACTTTTCATGCTTAATATATTTCCTAAATTTTTTATTAGTTCTTCCTTGTATCCAAATTTACCCACACATATTCACAATCGAATGCACGTAAATATTTTGATAAATGCATATGTATGTATATGTGTGTATGCATCTATGTTAAATTAATGTATAGCCTCTTTGTTTTCTGTATGTATGTTTTTAAAAACTATAAAATCAACACGCGCCAAGGCAACCATCGCGTCATACTATCCGTTAGCCACCTTAGTTCAGTATATCAACGCTTCTGGGTGTTAGGACCCCGCCCTCGTTTCTGTCGTCACTAGGTCAGGAAAGAGTCACGCGCTGGTGCAGTAGTCATTCATTGACATGTTCACATTCATTCCAGGCCCGGCAGTTTGCAACGTTCTGGTGTTGCTTCCAATATACATATGTATGTACATATGTTTGCATATCCAATAGGGGCGCCCACTCAATGTACGCGACTGCTCTCGCATCTCTTATTGCGGCGTCCTTCGTTGTTTTTGTACATAGTATTTTTGTTGCTACTGTTTGCAGCATTGATTTTTGTTCCATTGTACGGACAAGCCTTCTTTACTGTTATACCAGCTGTTTCCGACCTTCGTCATAGTTATTTTTTGTTTGGTCCAATGACAAAGCTTTCGTGTGCTTTTGCAGTCGTCTTGCTTCTATCTGCTCTCCTCCTGCCCTTGATTTTTCGGTTGCACGGTTTATTTCTCTTCTTTGCAGAGAACAAAATGTTTATGTTTATCTCTCACATGACCTCTTCGTCGTTTGAAGAAGAACTAGCCACATTCCAGTTCTGTACCAGTTTACCAATTTCGTTATATTTTAGAAATTTCTCCATCATTCACGTAGCCGTCTTGTGCTTTCGATGACCCAAACCAAGAAAGAATAAAAACCAGTCAAAACTGAAAAAGAATATCACCTCAATATAAGAGGAAACTGTATGTATGTTGAGTGGTTTTGGTATGTGGGCGAAAAGGACAAACTCAAGGGCATTTTGCAATGCGCTTCCAAAGGGGACGAGTGGAAGAATGTGAATGAGTGAAATCGTATAGATACATACATACATATATGCGTAAGTAGAATGAAAAAGTGACAAGGAATAATGATGAGTCGGTAGAATGCATCAATTGCGTTTTAAACTTAGCTGCTAAATACTAAAACGTTATGCAAAATGTCACCTTATCCAAAAATGAACTTGTTTGTCTTCAAAAGTGGCTGATGAAATTTGATGTTCACATTTCAATTTATAACAGAAAGGGAGACGGACATTGCTTTCTATATACATATATGTAGATATATTCACATGACTCGTACATATGTACATATGCGTACATATTCACGAGTATGTACTTATACTCATCCCACGGAAACTCGTATCCATATACCTTTACGCGACGAATCAACAACCTCATGGTCTCTTTCATATCTCTTCGACCGTTTGGCAAACCCGTCCTGCTCAACCAAGCCGTTCGCGCGTTGTATTCTGTCTGTTGACTATACCTAGGAATTCGTCTGTTTTACGTGTAGTTTTGTGCCACACCTACGTTTTGCGCCAATCACATTGCTTACGCGCCACGACTAATGTATGTATGTATGTATATACATACATATGTATACACCCAGCACTATTAGCTGGAATATTAAATGACATACATACATATATAAGCAGCCACGCGCGTTAAATAAGCCAAGGTCTTGGCGGAAACGGTGGTGTAAGCGGGTGTAGCAGACGACAGACATTGTGTGGACAGGACCGGCATATGACACGCAACTACAGGTCGCGACAGATGGGGAGTGCAGTTTACTTGTTATCCCTTCCACTAACTTGTTAATCCCTCTCTAGTTTTTGAACGCTTGTTTGCTCTCCTGACAAGCTAACCTTGAAAGAGGTGACTTGTCAAGAAGGCTTGCTGGTTCAATCAACTGATGGTCAAGCCAAAAATATATGAGTTTTTACCATTTCATATTAGTTCTACATATTATAACTTGCTTAGTTTCAATCGATTCGTTTACCTTCAGTATACATCTATGTATGTATATTTTCTACATAACTCTCGTATATTTGATATCTTAATCACATTGCTTTGCTCTGACTTAATTCAGTAATTTGCACATGACCTTTTAGTCAGACTTTGTAAATCTTGTAGCGAAATTGCAGAACCAAGTTTATGATGATGATTGTCTATTTATTATAATGAGCAAAGTCTCCACGGAGAGGCTGGTAATAAGGCACCAAGGAGAAGCCAATAGGACTTTGGTGTTTCAATTCTTATGCATATTTCTATCCGCCTTACAGAAAAAGCCCTGCATCGATATGCTGAATGACATTGTGGTCCATGATTTAAAACGCTCTTATGACATTCATTTAGACCATGTAAATCGCCCCCGAACGGCAGATGTAGACTTATCTGTTCACTGTAAACTAATGCTGTAAAACCTACTAGTTAGCGGAAAGTAAGAAGCAAAAATTGTGATGCTACTATTAGCTTATATCATATGATACATGGTTAAACTACATATTTTTAGAGGCGGTCTATGTAGCAGACCTAGACAAGAACACAAGAAAAATTTTGTTAAACATATCCAAATCTTGAAATCTACCATCCTTGCGGGTGATAGATACATATACTCTTTCTGCTACGTCTATGGCTCTCTTTGTTTGGACTGAGAGTTGCAGTCCAACTGTATATCCACTTTGTATATCCAGTGATGCTCTTTAGTTATTTCCGCAACCTGTTAGACCGCCAAGTATTAAAACAGCGTACTCTACTGGTCCAGTGCAGCTTTAAAACTTTAACTAGTGCTAGTTGTACTTTGACACCAAGCGGCTGCTCCCGCCCACACTCATAGAATTCATATAAATAAAAAATTACAATAGGTTAGCCTAAAATTTAAATTAACTCAAGAATGACAGATTATAAGATTGCGACATCCGTGAGAGTATTTCAGGCTTTGACGTAACAGTTGGATACACAAGAAAGAGTACGGTGTAAAACGATAAATTCGTAAAGCAATAAAAATGAAAAACACTACAACCATAAAATGAAAATAAATTACCTATTATTTCGTCAGCCCAATAGCTGATTCTGTCAAATTCACTGATAGCAGGATAACGGTTTGCGGATGTCGCCAACTTCTGAATTCTCTCTACCGTGAAATTAACTGACCTCATCATTCTCAAATATACTCACCGCGTGTCCGAAAGTCATATGACACAAAAACTGTGGTTATGTGCTTAATGAAACTAAGCATTTTGAGTACCTATTAAGTGTTAGGCACTCAATAGGTAGTGTACGCCCACGCGTCTGACTTTATGTTTGACTTAGTGACGGTACTCAACCACATGCAGCTTGTATGCAAATCACATTGCAGTAAAAGTGCGAGTTTAAATATATAATATTATATTACCCTCAGATGTAAGTAAATATATATACATATATGCTGTATATATAGTACATACAGTTGCGAGCCAAGTAAGAGCAGCTCCCCGAAAAGCATTTTATCTACGATTGTCGTTTTACTAAGGGTTTTCCAATAACAGGTGTTATTGGTGAATGGATTGCGCTATCGAGAGATGATTAACGATGGTATTGATCTGGACTACGTTTATTTTCAACAAGACGCGGGACGTGCCACACAAGCAACAAAACCACGGGAAAAGTTTCCGGATCGTGTTAGCTCCCGAAGAGGTGATCACAATTGGCCGCCGAGATCTTGTGATTTAACACCTAGGGACTTTTTTCTTTGGGGCCACGTGAAAGAGAAGGTCTACGCAAACCGCCCAGGGTCCATTCAAGACCTTAAAGATGGAATTCGTGAGGCTATCGAGGACATAGGGCAGCCACTTTCCATCTTTCCAGGCTAATCACCTACCCTGCCAGAAGGCAAAATAGATTAAAGAAACCAACGCAAGACTGAGTCTTGTCGAGGCCCTATGCTCCCGAGTGGAGTGAACAAGCAAAAAAAATGTTTGCAAATTCGTTTACCAACCAGTGATGGTAAATGTAGGGAAAATTCCCTACATGTAGGGATTTTTGTCGAAAAATGTGGGTGTAGGGAAAAGAAGGACAGATTTTTTTAAATTCTGTAAATGTAGGGAATTTTCAAGAAGGACAGAAACAATTTTTAAATAGCGGGGTAAAATTAAAAAAGTGCATTTAAAATAAAAATCCGCAGTAAGATTTCATGCCAGACTTCTTTTCCTTATGGCAGCATACTTTAAAAAGCGTTAATATGGCAACATTCCCGCGTTTTTCTTCGTTAACGCTAGCACGATTTTTTCTTTGCGCGGAAATTGTTAGTTGTCCCACGTTTTCTGGTGCTTTTCACTTTTGAAGTAAGTTTACAATTATTTTAGTTTTGGCTTTTTTATATTTAAAATGCATATATTTTACAGAAATGAGCTCCTCCTCTTCGACTGACTCTCCGGAGGAACACCAGGAAAAACAATGCAAGTATCGGAAACAAAAGTTCAATAACAAGTGGCTTGACGACGAAATTTTAGTGGCTAGTTTGAAGCTGTGGCTAACGAGCAAGTCTGATTAACAGAAGCACGCCGAAACAAAAATGCACCAAAAAATATGAAGGCAATTAAAAAGACATCTAAAATAAACAGCTTTTTTTAGAAAAGGCGAGTAAACCAAATGGTTCCAGAAATTTCGAAATAAGACTTTACATGTTCTTCGCTGAGCATAATGTTGCGCTGCAAGTGGTGGACCATTTATTCCCACTCTTAAAAGAAATCGTGCCTGATTCTGAAATAATAAAAACTCTGAGCTCGGAAGAAAGAAGTGCACCAACATAATAAAAAATGAATTGGCAAAAGAAGAAAAAGACAATTTAGTTAAAAAATTGAAAGTAAACAAATTTTCCATAATGATCGATGAGAGCACAGACATGGGACTCAATAAGCTTATGTGTCTCATGGTGAGATTTTTCGGCGAGGAAAGCGAACGGCTTGTGGTTAAGCTGCTGGATCTAATTCCAATAAGAACTGAATGCACTGCAGAAGCTCTGTACGGAATTTTTAAAAAATCTTAAGCAAACAATTCAATTTGGACTTTGCCATTGCCTCATTATAGTGTAAACACAGGAGAAAAAAATGTAGGGAATTTCGTAGGGAAAATTTGTTGTAAGCGTAGGGAAAAGTAGGGAATTTTTTTGGGTTGTGTAGGGATTTTTCAAAAAACCATTTACCATCACTGTTACCAACACCAGTACTTGCAAGCAACAATGCGCGATTAACGGTACGTTGGCTTCGTATTTCCATATTTTACTTTTTGTTGTGCTAAGTGGGTCATGGAAAACACCCCGAGAAGTGTAAAGCTCTGATACGTGAAGGTAAAACTTATAAATAAGTACAAAACTTACTAAGATGTTCTGCAAAAGTAATGTCTAATGCACTTAAACACCAAACGTCGTCTCTGATGTGAGGACTAGCAGAACTAACCCATCAGAGACAGTTAATCAAATTAAAGTTGAGCCATGAGTCCGTGGCACTTTATCTTAACCTCATTCAACGGCATATTTTCCATAAATATTCCTATCAAAACAGAATCTAGAAATAGACAATAAAAACCATGAACCTACTTAAAATCGGTTTAACCAGATGGAATGTTCTGATTGACTAAATCGAAATAAGAATTTGTGTCGAAATCGTTTCTTATAACGAAATGTGAATTTCATTTTGAGTGATTTTTTTTCATTCATTCAGAAATAGAATTAGGTTTATGTTGAACATACACTATTAAAAGTATGTACATACAATTCGTGTCGAAAAAATATATCGCACCCTAAATACAAAAGGGGCACAACTCAAAATTTTCCACACTCGAGCTTGACTTGTTTACAGTAGCACAGAAATCAAACTATGTGACATATCACGCTGAAATTTGCCATGTAAGCTTATAACAGTCCTACCAAAAAACAAAAAATTTATTTTTGCCATATGTCATCCGCGGACCGTTTTATTGATAACGTCTCGTTCATATTTGAGCAGGAGTACATTTTGAGTTGTGACCCTTTTGTATTTAGGGTGCGATATGTTATTTTTGTAAAAATTTTACCTGTACGGCTTCCAGCTATAAAAAAAAATGTCACTATCAGACTATGAATTTTGAGTGTAACTGCTAAATGAAAGAAAGCAGAGAAATATTAATTAATGTTTTCAAATATGAATCTATGAATCTATAGTATATCTTTAAAACGAAAAAAGTAAAAATTTAAATTCTTTCAGGTTTTAATAGCTTTATTCAAAATACGGCTCTTGTTTTTTCAATCAATAGATCCGCATGATTCGAAGCAGTACCGCAGATAGATTTTCTATATTGTATTTTCTTTGCGAAAGATCAACACCTAGTAAAAGATGTGCGGAAGTTATACGGCGTAAGGCCTTTCCAACAAAATATTAGCAGTGCAAGGTATAGAGTTAATCAAAGTATAAATAATTTTGTTGAAACATGTGTTTTTCCAGAGGATTTAATTATATGGCGGTTGATTTTAATATTTTGCGCCTCTGCAACACTACGTGTGATGATATTTTTATAGAAAATTTTGGTATTTTTTTTTAGCATAAAATTACATATAACGTTTTCACTTACGAGCTTTATATGTTCTTTTTTCTCGCCCAATGAATTACGATTTTCCACCTGGATTATCGAAAAAGGAGTGCCCGGCTCAACTTAAGAGTGCTTTGACTCTTGTTGCTGAAGTACCACATTTAACCACTCTGAAACGGTGGTACAACGAGCTCCATCGAACCTTGCAAGATGAATTTCGTGAAGGCTATCCAAAAACGGCTGTTCGGCCTGAAACAATCGATGCTGTTCGTCAATCGATAACGCAAGATAGCCATGTGACATATCGCGAAATAGAGGCTTCCTTGGAGATCAGTGGAACTATAAAGAAATATTAAAGAAACTCGCGTTGAACTCGGTGGTTCAAACACGTCTATGACATCGTTACAGTTGAAGAATCTTTGATCTATACATGTGAACGGGAAACAAAACAGAAATTGACAGTATTCGTGTTCCAAGACGAGCTTAACCCAACAAAAGGTGTCTGCGGTAGAAGCACCTAAAAGTAAATGATCGTCTCTTTTTTTCAGAAAATTTGGTTTGTCACAATTGTAGACTAGAAAAACTTGAAACAGTCAATTCTGTGGATGAGTAGCACGCAACCATTTGTTTGACAGACATTTTTGGAGCATTAAGGAAACCCAACCGCCGAAGACCAGTCATCCTTCACAAAGACAATGCGAGCTCTAAAGTATCGGTTGACACTAGAGAGTTTTTCAACACTCAAAAGATGCAATTAATAGGTTATCCGCCTCAATGCCCTGATTTGGCACCTAATAATCTATTTTTGTTCACGTACATCATTTCGGTAGTTTAGCGAAAGTGCACTAGCTTGCCATCCCAGATGTTGTGGGTTCGAATCCCACGTAAAGCACGGTCCTCTCAATTTTCAAAATTTAACTGTTCCCTGTTTCAACTCCAAAGACTTATACTTTCCATCCTTACTCCCGCACAATAGTCTGCGCATTATTTGCACTGTGGCTGTTAAAACAAGCAAAAAAAAGAAAGAAAAACACATACATAGTTACACATCAGTGGCGCCAGCAAGAGGAAGCAGGCGACCGCGGTAACAGCGCGAAATTTAGCGAAGTCCTCAACCATCTGTGCGATCCTTCTGCCAGAAAAATGTGAGACGCAGATGGCGCTCCAAGCAGTAAGAAGGTGTTGTTCCTAAGCAACAACAAGTGGGCATTCCCACTACTTAGGACTGGTAGCGGCAGGCTAATCACCTACCCTCTCAGAAATCAAAACACAGATTAACGAAATCAACGCAAGACTGAGTCTTGTCGAGGCCCTATGCTCCCGAGAGGAGTGAATAAGGGAGAAAAAAACATCAAAAATAAAATGCGTGGTCAACGTTTTTCATCGCCTGAAGAAGCTATTGAAGCCTTTCAACAGCTCGTGTTGGAGATATCCACTTCTAAGTGACAAAAGGGCGTTGAAAATTGGTTCAAGCGAATGCAGAAATGTGTTGACTGTATTTTGAAATACAATAAAACCATTTTCGTTAATATTTCACTGTGTTTTCTTTATTGGGTGCAAAATATTATATAAAAGGCAACCGTCGTATTAATAAATAAAAAACTATAACATCAAAATGAAATATTTTAAAAAGTCTGTTTCATTAATTAATAGCCGCACCTCGTATAAAAATAAAAATAATAAATAATTGGCGCGTACACTTCTGTTAGGTGTTTGGCCGAGCTCCTCCTCCTATTTGTGGTGTGCGTGTTGATGTTGTTCCACAAATGGAGGGACCTACAGTTTCAAGCCGACTCCGAACGGAAGATATTTTTATGAGGAGCTTTTTCATGGCAGAAATACACTCGGAGGTTTGCCATTGCCTGCCGAGGGGCGACCGCTATTAGAAAAATGTTTTTATTAATTTTGCTTTCACCGAGATTCGAACCAACGACCTCTCTGTGAATTCCGAATGGTAATCACGCACCTACCCATTCAGCTACGGCGGCCGCACCTCGTATACTAAGGTATATTTGTCTGAGACAAGCGACCAACACCTGCAACGATCGCAATGCCAACGCCCACTTCTCCTCGTTAGGCACAACACAAACGGGATTGAACGTATGCTTATATGTATACACACTCAGTGTGGTAAATCATAAGTGCGCATTAAATCGTATTACCACCGTTAAGTTAATTTTAGTCACTGTTATTAACAAGGTAGGAAATGCGTCCCAGGCGAAACACATTTCGGTAATCTATTTTGCTGGAATTTTTAAATTTCCGTTATATGACTTGATAAGCAAGCATTTGTAGACCTATCGCACCAGCAAAAACGATAAAGTATATGAAATTATTTTGAAGAATGTGATTTAATGATTCAAAAACTACAGGTACATAGGTACACTTATTATAAACAGAAATCGTCTCAAACAGCTTCGTTCCTAAAACTTACCTATCTTACATAAACATTTACATTCGTGCAGAAATTGTGATTCAAATTGATTTCTTAATTAAGCACCTGGCATTCAATTTATTAACGGCTCAAATCGCACAATGCGTTCATGTAAATTTATACGAGTGCCCATATGGTATGTATGCTTGAATGTGGAAACCAAGTCTAACCTCTATGAACTAATGTGGTGGCTTGTTTTCCGTTTTAGTGCACTGAAATTTCTCTGCCTCTTTAATCGGTACGATTTCTTATTATTGCTACAGAAAATTCCTAGAATAATTAATTCCTTATCAGTTTATAAACTTAGTGAGGCGTTGAAATGCTACCATGCAAGTAATGCATTACTCGCAGTTTCCCATACAAATCGAGTACATTTATACGTACACATTTGACCAGATGTCACATCAAAGGAAGTTTTGCTCGACTAGGACTTATTGACAAGTTTTCACAATTTATTTGTTTATCATTCAGTTTTAGTATTCTTTTTATGGAAGAATAGTTAATTCTTCGTTGTCTACGAATAAGAGTCTCGTGTCCGCTTATCAGAGGTTTTTATTGTTTTTTTGTTGACGTTTTTGGTCAGCAATATACATATTTTTGACGAAAAATAAGTCCATTATCTTTGCGTAAAATTTTTCCGGCAAATGGTTTAAAACAGTTTTATGGTCAATATTTAGCTCTGACCTGCCGGTCAACTTGGATTATTCCTGTGATTTATCCGCATTTTTTTAACATCAAAAATGTCTGAACGGAATCGACGAAAGCAAAATTGCATACAATTAGGTTGCAGTAGACTGTGAAAACTGTAAAATGTACCGAATTTTCTCTCTGGTTGATGCAAGTCAACTTCAATTGTTAACACCCTGTAACTCACAAATGAATGGAACAAACAAATAAATGCAAAATAGTTTTCGGACGAGCGAGAATGGAGAGTAAAATTTCAAGGCCATGCAACGTTTTGGGACATTTTCGTTCCGCGAGAGAGAAAAAAGATATAACGTAGAGGAAAAGGAGAGAGAGAGCTATACCTTAAATATATCTTAGATACACTCTAGGCTATTTTTCCTGAGCTTTTCCTTGTGGTTGCAAATTTTTAGTGAGAAATAACGCTGCCTACATTTTGGCGCTTGTTTGTTGGTGCAAACTTGTAGGAAATATATTTTTGGTGCCTACTTTTTGGCGTTATATTTCCTTGGTGCCTACTGTTTGGGGCGTTTTTTGGTCCCAATGTTTTTGGCGTTTTTTTTTTGGTGCCTACTTTTTGGCGCTTATTTCCGTTTCCTGGCTAGTGCTTATGTAAAGTGCGGTCCATTTCGGAGTTGGACTTATTGGTATTGCCTTGCGGTAATTTGTGCCGTTGCTGCGATCCTGGAATCGCTGCGTTTGTGCAGGTGATAAATGCTCGGAGTAGTGCGCGTTGTTGCCACGGTTTGTGTCCGGCGTTTACCTACACCGGTCGACCCTTCTCCGTTTTTTGTAAATTTTGTCTATTCTCTGCAAATGTTGTGAAAATATTTAGATATATATTCTTTCTCTCTCTCTCTCTCTCTCTCATTCTCTCTCGGGTCTCCCCCTCTTTCTTTGCCCGCCTTGAAAGTTTCACTTCTGTTATGTGTACTACACGCACTTTTTTTAGTATGAAATGTCACCTTGACAAGAAGCATAAACTTTAAATTATTTCATCGATACTTTTTGAGATATCGATCACAACAGCCATCTACCAATAAAATAATGGATTTCTTTTCCCCAAACTAATATTTTGCTCTAAAAATCTAATCTAAAACTTAATTCTTCGCTTTTTGTCCGTATGTAGAGGTGACTATGCCGCAAATCTTGTCTGAAAATCGTGTTTCCACTTTTAAAATCCTCTTAGTACAACATCAATTAAAACCATATACTCCAGAGCTTTAAAGTCTCAGCTGGGCGCCGATTGGTATATCTACCAGCATGAATACAAAGAAGTAAATCCGCACGGTTCCGCTACCATACTATCAACTTCGACTACTACTTGGATCAGGGGCGGATACACGGGGGGAAATAGGGGACGATTGAATTGACCGAAAAAATCACGAAGTGCGCGATATGCCTTTTGATTTGAACGCCCGTTTTTGTAGAACAACATTAAGAATTATACCGCAAGGAGGAGGTGGAGCTCGGCCAATCACCTAACAGAAGTGTAAGCGCCAATTATTTATTTATTTTTATAACTCAAAGAATTGCACAGTTTAATACTAACTTTTTGACTAAATAATAAAAAATATTTTGAGTGATGGAAATTTTTATTTTGACCTTGACGCGCTCCATTGCTTGTCTGTTTGCATACCGCAGCAGTCAAATTTAAAAGCGTAAAATATGATTGATGTACGTCGCCATTCACAAAGTTGTAAATCTTCCGATAGGGTGATTAATTTTGCACCACCTTTTATAATATGTAACTATGTATATATGAAGAGATGCATATGCATGTATGTATGTATGTATATACATGTTTGATTTTTTATAATTAACTCCTCGGTGATTTTTGTTGAAAAAGCACCTGTGTCGCAATTAAAATGTACAATTATTTTAAACGAACATTTGCTAATTATACTTACATTATGTCAAAAAAATAGCGGGAACAGTTCATTTAAAAAGCTCGCGTTACACATATGTCTAAATTTTTTTGCTGCAATGTTGGTACAACTGTCCTCTATAGTGCCGCAGAGTTTCAGTGTGATCTGTCAATGAGCTTTTTTTTGGCATTTAATTATATCAGAACTAAGAATTTGTCTTAAATTTTGTGTTTTTAACGGGATTTCGTGTGCCGAATCGTGGAAAATATTGCAAAAAGCCTATGGCGAGTGTGCTTTATCAAAAACACGGGTCTACGAGTGGTAGAAGGTTTTTGCACAGGGAGTAAACAGGTGGCTGAATGGTGCTATCCGCATGAGCCGAAACCTAAGAAACCACGTCAAATTTGGTCAAAAGTAAAAGTCTTGCTACTCGTTTTCTTTGATTATGATGGTGTTGTGCACTCGGAATTCGTTCCAAATGGTTCTACGGTAAATAAATAATATTATTTGGAAGTTGTGCGACGTTTGAGAGAGAATATAAATTACCACTCGTCGATAGAGGCCATTAAGGAGAATTCGCTGACGCAACTGAAGAAGATCTCTTTAAACGCGTTCAAAAGACGCTTTGATGACTGGACTAACCGTTGGCATAAGTGTATTGCTTCGAATGGAGCCTATTTTGAAGGCGGCAAAATAAATGTTGCTAATTAAACAATTATTTTGCGTTTTATTGAACAATTCCCGGTACTTTTTCGACAGAATGTGTACCACAAATTAGTGTAATTTATTCAAGGCAAACAGGCACTTGCATTCGAGTTTAGTCGCTCGAAAACGCGGAAAGTAAAGCCCATGTACAGGTTATGCAACAGATTATCAGTGATACGATCTGTAACAGAACTAAATATAATACCAAAAAGCAAAAATTTCTAAAATACTTCTATGCGAAATTTGCTGGATAGACACATAACAAAAAATATTTACAAGTGTTATATAAAAAGGTTTATTGTTTTTCAAAATATTTTATCTGAAGATCAATTACATTCCATTTTTTAATAAAATGAATACTTCAAGTAAATATAAACCATACAAACAGCTCCTCTTTGACAAGATTTTCTTAGTGGGATTATCATTAAAGATGTCAAACTTTGCGATAAAAAAGTCATAGTAGTTGTGGTGGAAGTGTTGCCTGAGTGACACAGCCCAGACAAAGTGACACAATTAGAACAAAAGATGCCATTTTAATACACCACTTGTTGAACCACTGCCTTTTATTAGTCGAACCATCTGGATTTTACTATGCATCTGCCTATGTCGTCTTTTTTCTTTTCTGCAATTTATTTCAAGTTTACCATCGAGAATTCACCCAGCATTCTTCTTCTCCTTTTCTTCTTGATTGCAGCTTCTACATCTATCGTTTTACGGGCACCCCAACTTCGTGGCATGGGGATTATTGTTGACGTATTTCTGAATATGTTTGCTCGTGGCTTTTTTAACAACTCGTCAGTTCTAGATTTGTTGAAATTGGGCCACATTTGTTTAGTTATTTTGCAGGTATCCGTATTAGTTCATCTGTCTGCGGTTTGCTTCTGAAATAGCGAAAAGATTTCCGTTTGTCGCACGCCTTCCAGAGGGACTATTTCTACGACTTCGGATTTGTTAAAGGATACTCCCTGTCTTGTCAGTTCATTAGCTTTCTAAATCCCTTCTGTGCGCGCTATAGCATTAGTTCTTCTCTGCATTACCTGACGATTTTTGAATTGGTTATAAGTGACCCTAAAACTAAGATGTCTGCTTGACTATCTAAAATAATATATATTCTTGAAAGTGACTCTTTGACTAATGAATTGAAATTCCATTCCTTTCGCGTAGGAAACTTTACCTTAAACTTTATTCTAAAGTCTAGACCACTACTCCAAAATCTGATGAGTTCCTAGTAAGCCTTTGGCTGTATAAAATAAAACTATGACTAAACATCCTACTTTGGGTCAAAAATAATTTCTAAGTCCAAAAATTCACTGACACAGACAACAATTAGAAATAAGAGAAGATGCTTTCAAAAGAGAAAAACACTGGGCGAAATATTTAAAAACGTGCACCACAACACGAAAGAACTTTCTCAAGCTCTTTTTGGATTTGTGCTATTTTTCTTACAATAGCATAGATTTTAAGGCCGACCGCATAAAGTAAAGCTTCTGCATATGAAAAACATTTTTTTTTATGCCCGTGATAAAGAAGACAAATATCAACGGGCCCAAAATACTACCTTAGAGCATAACGATGTCCGTTTTAGTCTCGTTCATGATTACTGAAGTGCTCTCTACCTTTGGGAGGCTAGATTTATTTACATATTTATTAACTAAGATTGATAAAATCAATTTCATATTCATCTCATTCATTTGTATCCGAGCTAACTCAGACGAGTTGTACATAGTAGATTTTAGCTTCGAAATTTGTAAGCCGATGCACCGAGTAAAATATCTGAACAAAATGGAAGTAAACTATCTTAGCGAGGTCAACTACATATTTGTCGCTCTTCACTCTAATTATTCCTGAATTGCTTACATGAGGCAAATACGTCTGCGAAGGGGAATCATATCGCCATATATCACGCCATCCCGCAACGGAGAAGACACGAGCAGTAACGCTCCAGAGTACAATTCTCAGCCACTTCGCGATATTGTGCCTCTAAATGAAAGAGATCTATAATATCCGGGGAATCTAATCTAATCAGTTTAGGTATGATAACGAGCCCACTTGGCATGCCCATTATCGTTTTGCCTTCGATTTTCGGTCTATAGTGACCGGGGTTGTTAATTTTTTGGGTATAATAATTTATGCTCTAGTAATCGGTATCTCGTAAAGTATCGATGAAACAATCATCGTTGTCACGGTGACATTTCATACTAAAAAACTACTTTTGCTGTTTTTTGTTTGTTCCATTTAGTTGTGAGTTACAGGGTGTTAATAATGAAAGTTAAGAAATAGAAAATTCGGTACATTTTACAGTTTTTCTTTGATAAAGGTGAAAATGCAAGCCAGGCCGCTGAAATAGTGAATGGTGTTTATGGTGCCGATACTGTAACAGCTAATTACGTGCAATTTTTGTTTCATCGATTCCGTTCAGACATTTTTGATGTTAAAGAAAATATAATAATAATAATGTTAAAAATGTATATAAAATCACAGAAATAATCGAAGTTGGCCTGTTACAAGTCGTAGCATCGACCAGAAGCTAAAGATTGACCATAAATTTGCGCAAAAATCTAATTTAAATTTATTTTTGGTATTTGACAAAACTAAAATTTCGGCCACTTTGCTCAAAAAACCCCATTTTTCTTAAAAAGTTCCCAAAAAAATTGGATTAACCTTAGGGTCTAAACTGATTATTTACCCCCAATTGACGTTGTTTAAATAAGAGTCAATAAATGATTAAAGTGCCATTATGTATGTATGTGTGTGTCTGGCATTTTTGATTACCAGCTACTTGTATGTTATAACCAGAATGGGCTTGAAAGCGAAAGTCAAGTTGATTAGTGGCAGAGGGTATATATTCGTAAAAGACTTCAAATTAAATACTAAATTAATACGTAAAAAATCTATACGTATGGGTGACAATGCGATTATTTTATTCGTTGATAAAGTTTCTCAATTTACATATACTCGGCAGCGTATGTATATATAATACCTATGACAGCATATAAATGCTTGTTTTTTTGTAATAAACGCTTATCACTTTAGTGAAGGAAATTTTTTATTAAATTTCCATAAAACATGTGAATTTAAAACGTGTATGAAGCCAAATGCTTATGTCTAATCAAGATGATTTTTTTTTTTTTTACGTAGTCAAAAAATTATACAGAAAGTAACAGTTCAATGCTCAACATACGCATGCGACCCTAGTACAGAGTTATCAGTTTAGAAACCAACTTATGTGTTAAACATTCCGCTTGCTTTTCAAAAATCTTTACATTTTCCATACAGCCTGCACATAGTTTTAGATTATTTTTGATTTTTTTTATACATATATAAAAGGGAACATGAAGGCGTTTAGACAGGCTGAGACACAGCAGCGTCAGCTAATCGCCTTCCCTCTCAGCGATGTACATAAAACTTGACGATAGTCCTACGGCGAGAGGTGATGGAAACAAACAGGCTTAGTCTGGTTTCAGAAGGCCATTTGAGGCCAACGCCTTTGAAATATAAAAACACAAAACACTTGCCAAATTCTGTACAAATATCATAGCTCTATCCCATTTTAAATCCATCTTTAGCAGCGTGTTTGTGTTGGGTTTGCATACATCTCAATTAGGGTTTGGATTAACTACTTCGTAGCAGCAATATCAATGCAAACTTTACTCTGCTCTGAACTTAGACAGGAACATAGAGGGAAATGAAATTGCTGATGAGCTTGCCAGGAAGGTGGCTGAATTGGTCTCAGAGACCTCCTACCCGTCATTGGCATCCGTCTGACTGTTGTTAAAGGGGAACTGCACAACTTATTTCTCAGGAGGGCGCAGAAAAGATGGAGCCCCACTTCTTCATGTGCTATTTCGAAAACCTTTTGACCCCAGTACAATAGACGGAGGACTCAGAAAGTCTCGGGGACTCTACGCCATTAAATTTCTTAACTCGTATCTGTGTTTACTTACACGTCATTCAATTTCTTAACTCGTAGCTGTGTTTATTGGTCATTGGACGATCGACACACACGTTAGGTTTACCGTTTAATCTCCATTGCAGGAGCTGTAGGAACCTTTCCGAGAAAAAGACTGTTCAACACTTTCTCTGTAAATGTCCGGGCTTGGCAGCTGGACGATTATGGTTACTGGGTACTCCTTTCATTGACAGCCTGGGTCAGTGTGCCAACCTAAATCCCATTAATTTTCTGCATTATATCAACAGCTCTGGCTGGCTGTAGATATCTGCCTGTTGGAGGTCTTATAATGGTATCAAAACGGCGCTTTAGTGCTACTTGGGAAGTGCCAGAGTGGCATTCAATACCTATAAATTTGCCTTAGTCTACAGTAAGAAAATTAAAAAAAAGTTAAAAATGTATCCACGTGAATAAGTCCCGTTATATTGCTTACATACCTGTTCAAATTTATTCACTGTGACTTTTCTATTTATATAATAAATAAAATAATTAACTTTTAAGGCTTGTGTCTTGTATACCCAACAAATGAGAAAATCTCATTATATTGAAATCATTTTTGCTTACACAATTCCTTAGAAACATTAGTTGTTTATTAATATTATATGAGTGTTGTAGGTTGAGGGAAGCCCCGAGTTTAAATTATTTACTTGAGAAATTTAAAACTTATTGGCATAATATGGGACTTTATGCCCTGCCTACTTACTGTTAGTAAACAAATTAGCTGATTTATGAAAAGCCGCTGAAGTGGAGAAATCTTTTGTATTTGTTCTTAATAACTACTTTTTTTTACGAGCAGCCCAACGGAAATTCTGTTTGCCTAATTAGTTTTCGTTTTGTTTTTGTGGTGCAAAGTAATCAATTACAAGCAATAACGAATAAAATGTGGTAGATAATGGCAAGGAGGTAAAAAATAGCGTAGAGGTAAATAAAGTACATAAACATAAACAAATGCAAAGCAAAGAAAACAGGTTAAAAATGCAGAAACGTGATCGAAACGCTTACTGAATTAATTTCATGAAAATTAGAGTGTAGAAAAATATACACCAAAATAAATAATAATAAAAGTGACTAATGCAAAATGAATTTCACCAATTAAAAACACAGTTGGCAATAACAAAGTGATGCACTTCATTTTTTCTTCGTGTTTTAATTATTGTTATTGCATTGTAGAACGTGTACTCGTACAAGGCGATAAGCAGTTTTGAATGAAAACACAGGAAATTGCTTCAAAATTTTGTTGCTCTAGCACTGCTCATTATATTGCACTGACAGCAATATATTATATATAATAAATATTATTTGTTATTGCTGAGTGCAATGAAGCTGTTGTTGTACGTATTACTGCTTTCGTGCAAATTTGTTCTTTATCAAGCAACCAGTGGGGTTCTAGTGAAAATGAAAATGCGGCTTAGCATGGAAATTGTTGCGACGAATTGCAACAAATTTGACGACAGAAAAAGCAAGTTCGATCTACAAGAATAGCTTACAAACATTTGTCATATCATATCTAGGTACATATGTACATATGTAGTTATAATAGTATACATAAAACTAATCTGCGTACTTTTTTTGTTACGTCTGGTATGACCTTTTCCGTTGAGTTATTCAATTTTAGAGTTCGCCCATCACACCGATGAACGTTGCTAGTGATAGGTAGGTAGGTAGGGGAAATGGCTGAAGTACCACTCTGGCACTCCCCAAGTAGCACTAAAACGCCATTTCGATACCATTATGAGACCTCCAACAGGCAGATATCTAAAGCCAGCCAGAGCTGTAGATGTAATGGAGAAGATTGATGAGATTTAGGTTAGCGCACTGCCCCAGGCTGTCGATGAAAGGAGTACTCAGTGACCTTAATCGTTCAGCTGCCCAACCCGCACATTTACAGAGAAAGTGCTCAACAGTCTCCTTTTTTGAAAATCCCCCACAGCTTCTGCAATGGCGATTAAATGGTAACCCTAGCTTTTCCGCGTGTGGGCCGATTGCCTAATGGCCTGTAAACACAGCTACGAGTTTGGAAATTGATTGGCGTGGAGTCCCCTAAGACTTTCTGAGTCGTTCGTCTATTGTAAAATTGAAAGTAAAGTTTCTGATTATAATTTGCGGTAAATATTGACCCATATAAAACAAGAAATTGTGGGGCATTTATAATCTTGGCAAATTTAGGCCGAGTGTTTTGTTATAAAGGGTTTTCCAATAAGATTCCAATTGAAATTCAAAGAAAAATGGTATTTTTTAATATAATATAATCGGATGTTTATTTCATTATAAAGAAGTAGAGGAGAAGGTATGCCGGTAATAGTGGAAAATATCATCACGCAAATGATCACCACGACCACGCTTACAGGACAATATCCTTTTCATGAAATTTTCCTTCCATCTTTGCAAAGCGGCAGCCTCATGAATTCCAGCTTTGAGGTCTTTAATCGATTCTGGGCTGTTTTCGTAGACCTTCTCTTTCACGTGGCCCAAAGAAAAAAGTCATAAGGAGTTAAATTACAAGATCTCGGTGGCCAATTGTGATCACCTCTTCGAGAGATAACACAGTCCGGAAACTTTTCCCATAAAAGATCAATGGTTTCGTTGCTTGTGTGGCACGCTTAACTATTTCAGATTTAAAAACTCATTTGTTTTCATTTCATTCGGCTCTCCCCCTGCCAAATCTCCTATGACGTGAGACCTTAAGTTATAACATCTATATAATCCTTGCTAAAAGTAATGCTAACAAATGCGACGCATAAACATCTTCCAGGACAGCCAAGATCATGATTCGCCCATACAACGGCTATCAACAAGCTTCTAACATTTCCAAAGTTGAATTGTGACCTACCAGTGTGGGTAATTACGGACTTTTTAGTTTCGGAAAACACCAAAACTCAGAAAAACCCGTTTCACCGCTCTGAAAGCACTTTTTTTTTAAACCAGAGAATACTTTTTTTATAACAATTTTATTTAACAAAAGTAAAGCGTAAACGCGTAATGTTGTAATTCAATAGCACAAAATTTATTCGTTTATTTGTGTCGATAAACTAAACTGACCTTACCCCTAAAATGCAAAAAAATATGTTCATCTGCTCAACATCTTCAGTGCATTATATTGGGTTGGGGAATAAGTTCATAGCGGTTTTATATTTTCTTTTATTTTACGACGATTTATTTGCAGTTTGGCCAAGCGTAAGTATTCATTCGATAGAAATCCTTCTGCTCTACAAAATTATGTTATTTGTATTTTTGAGTTATTTAATTTTTTATTAGTTTTAAGGCTTAGAAATGGAATACCCAGGAGGCAAAAATCAACATTTTCGACATTTGCTCTTCCTTGCTTTTCATCGAGGTCAAAAAGCTTTCGAAGCAGCCCGGGACAATTGCGACGTGTACTCGTATGGAGAAGGTGTCATAGACGAGTCTACAGCACGGAAACGGTTTACAAAGTGGTGACTTTGACGTCAATGACACGTCCCGCATCGGAAGGCCTTCTAAATTCGAAATTTTCATGCAAAGAAGAACATGATATGTGTTTGGTGGGACTAGGAGGGCATGGTGCACTGGAAAATGCTTGAAAAGAATTCCACGGACAAAAAGAAATCTACTTTGCCCAGTTCCACTGCGTGAATGAGGCTATTCGACTGGAAAGACTTGATCGACATGGTCAAACCATACTCCTTCACAACAACGTCAAGCCCCATGTTGCACAAGTCATTAAAGCGGCACTCCAAGAGCTCGAATGGGACGTCCTTCAGCATCCGCCGTATTCCTCGAATCTTGCCCTGACTGAGTCTTTTCCGCTCCCTGTCAAACCATATGAAGTACGTTACCTTCGAAAACAAAGGGGTCCTTAAAAACTGGCTCAACAACTTCTTCGGCACCAGAGCAGGCAGTTTTTGGCGGAACGGCATCAACAAATTGATCGAGAGGTAGGAAGAGCTTGTAAACAGCAGCGGCGAATAAATAATTGAATAACTTATTAATATAATTATTGTTTTTTGTTCAAATAAATGTCTTCGGTAATTTCGGTGATTTTTTTCTGAAAAATAACTTGAGCCGAGTTTGCCTAGTCTATTATAATCTTCTGTGCAGTATTAGGGAGATCATCTCCCTTTAATGGAAACCGCACTTGCATTTTATTATTATCCATCCAGGAGACCAGTATAAGCTTCTACTCCTGCAAATCTATGTTCGGTAAAAATAGGGACTCAAGCCATAGATTGTGCTGTGGATGTACAACGTAGGGGATCTGCCAATTTTAACGTATGGATGTCTGATTTTGTGGGAAGCTCTTCGGGAGGGCTATAATATCACTAAACTGGGGTGGCTGCAAATGACTGCATGCATTGCCACCAGCGGAGCATGTAAAACTTTCCTCAGTGCTGCCCTGAATGTCGTTTTGCACTTACTTCCCATCGACGTTTACGTTATCCTGCCCATCGCTGCTCAAAGTGCAATCAGTTTAAAGGAGGTTGGCCTGGAGACAATCTCTCAAGGGACATGGTAACATTTTCTTTGCAGTTAACACCGTGTTTCTCTGAACTTCAGACAGATCCCTCTATACGCAAACTAGCGTTTGAGAGTCGTGCCAGGGCAATCTTGCCAAGTACCATATGCTGATGGGAACCAGCTGATACTCTTATCTTCACTAACGGTTCCAAGACTGAATCGGGAGTCAGAGCAAGGGTTTTCTCTAAATCAGTCAATTTATCTATTTCCTTTAAACTGTCAAATGCTGCTAGTGTTTTTCAGGCAGGAGTTTCTGCAATCCTGCAGACATGTAAAATGTTTAGGGAGGGAGGGAGATACGGGTATTAACGTTTTTTCTGATAGTCAAGCCTCTGACAACGCCATGGTGCAGATCCAAACTAGTCAATAAAAAGTAAAGGGGAATTATACAACTTATTTCTTAGGAAAGCGCAGAAAAAATGGAGCTCCATTTCTTCATGTGCTATTTCGAAAACCCTTTGGTCTCACTACAATAGACGATTATTTATTCAAAATACGACTCTTAACAATTATAAAATCCAATCTCTTAGCAGCAAGTAAAATCCACCAAACAGTCGATTCATGAATGCCTAATTATAGGGAACTTCGAGATATCGATGTTGCAGGTTGTTCAACAACACTTTCCACTACAGCAGCAATACCTATTCTCAACAAAACGTTAAGTTGTTGATCATTTGAGGTGTGTAAATAAAAAGCTGAAACTGTGTTGCTGATATACCAAAAAAATCAACCAATGACACTGTCTGAACAACGACTGATTGGACTAGTGTGTTACACATGTTAAATGATCGAGCAGGATTCGGCTAACGAATCTCCAAGTGACGTGTAGCCAATGTTCCTCTCACAATTTTTTTTCACCATAGCTAAATAGGGAACGCGAGAAAAGAGCTGCCTTAAATTACATGTGTTTGTTCGATAGTCAGTTATACCAGTCTCATGAGCTATAGCCATACTCGCTAGGGGGAATTGTACTCGA